>JALHBU010000074.1:0-160151 GCA_024340005.1 Tolypocladium tropicale | reverse complement strand
GGGGGGGGGGGGGGGGGGGCCCTCGCGATCCGCGTCGCTCCTCTGCAATTGGTGCGTCCTCCGGCGAAATGCGCCCGGCCCGACCTGCTGGGAGCCGTCACGTTGACCGACGACGAGCCACGATGCCACGTCCTGCGCCCCGCCAACTGCGGCCAGAACCAGAGTCTCCCGCGCGCGACGCGGGAGCTGGCTGTACGTTAATTGCGCCTCTGCAAGCCATGTGTCTCCCCCCAACCTGGCTGCTGGATGTGACGTGGGTGCGAGCCCTGCAGGTCTTGCATCTGGCCTGCCAGCCTGCCAAGCTGCTCAGGAAAAGCAATGTCCGGTGAACGGTCCCACCTGGGCCATGTCCGCTGTTCATCGTCATATTATTATTCGGTTCCCGAGCAGCGGGCCCCAAGCTATGGGTATCCAGCCAAGGTGGCGCGAAGCAGCGCAGCCTACCGCCGATCGTCCTCGCTCGTGTCGAGACAAGTAAGGTAGCCAGAATCGTACAAGATCCCCCCCCATCCAGACAGGCTACGGCAGCCACGTCAGCACTTCCCAAGGCGCCGGCTCGAGACATCCGCCGCTTTAAGGCCATTGCCCCTGTCATCGTACAAAAGATCCAAACGACTGGCTCGTCACACAAAACTTGTGCATAATTCCCACTGCTGTGGTATCATATCAGACATCCGTTTCGACCCTCAATCGAATCCCAGCCAGACCCCTCCTCCTTCCCTTCCCCATTTCCCGCCCCGGAGGAGGCGCTATCACACCACGTTCTCCGGCTTCTGCGCGTATACAATATGTAGAGGCATGTACATGAGCGCCGAGTTGTCGTGATACGCGCGCCGCACATCCATGAGGAACACCTCGACCTGCTCGCGGTTCCAGTGCAGCCCGCGCATCAGCGGACCCAGCGCAATGGCCTGGATGCCGTCCAGCAGTATCGTCCGCCAGTACAGCCCTACCGTCTTGAGCACCTTGTTCTTCGGCCACGTTCCGATGGGCACGTGAAAGACGCGCTCCGTCACATTGACGAAGCCCGCTTCTCGCATCATGCCCGCTAGCAACCCGCCGGCCGCCGTGTTGAGGTCCACGCCAAGCGTGTTGAGGCCCTCGTTGACCCGCGCCCAGAACTGGGCCACGCCGTGCTCCGGAGGCACCACCCCACCCGGGAGGGCGGTTCGAGGCGAGTGGTGAATCTCTTGCAGCTCGATCCAGCCGCCAGGCTTGAGGTGTCTGCGTCGTTTGTTAGAAACTCGAAGCCACACATCGGCACGATCTGCATCATGGACAACTCACTCGTAGGCCCGTCGGAACAGCCGCATCCAGTCCCTGATGGCCATGACGGTATGCCGTGAGTGAATGTAGTCAAAGTGGTTGCGCTGGTGCAGCCAAGGAGACTCAACGTCATCCACCAGGAACCGGACGTTGGGCGGCAGCCAGTCCGGCTGGATAGGCGACAGGTCGATGCCGAGCACGTGAGCACTGGGGAACTGGTCTCCCACTACAGGTAGACGCAAGTGTCAGCGGTGAGGTCCTCTCGTCCGTCTTTGGGGGGTCAGCCTACTCTCGATGGCCCAAATGCCCGTCCCTGTGCCAATGTCCAGCACCTCCTGAGGATAGTTGCCTATCGGCGCGAAGTGGAGCTTTTGGCTGCAAAGCAACTTGACCATGGCGTGCTTCATGTCCTCTCTCTCCTGCTCCACGTCGTCGTTGGGGAAGTTGTAGGAGCCTTCGCGAAACCGGTGGTACCGCCGTCCGTTCTCGTAGAGATAGTCGCGAACCATTGATTCGGCCGACGTGCTGGCTGAGCTGAACCCATCGCTATCATATCCACCGTCCGACTCGTCGTCCGACCGTCTGCCGTCGAAGCTGTCGGCCACGATGGACGCCTCGGCCTGCGACAAGGCGTCTCGGGACATGGCTTCCTGCTCCGCCGTCGACATGGAGGGGAACATGGACACCCCGTTCGGATGTGTCAGCGGGGATTGCAGCAGTGACTGTGGCCTTTGGCCACCGAACGGAGGTGAACTCGATGTGCATCCTACGGGCGAAGGCCCGGCACTTCCGTTGAGCGATGCGCATTCTACAGGCGAAGGCCCGGCACTTTCGTTGAGCGGAGCGCAGTCTGCAGGCGAAGGCTCTGCCTTTCCGTGGAGTTCTGCTAGAGGTCGGGCGACGAAGTCGGTAGGTTTTGGTCCTCCCAATGCAGCAGGAAGCTCATGTATCGGGTGAGAGCTTGCCAACGTTTCTATTTGTGGCTCCTTCGCTTGCTCAGATTCCTGCGGGGGCTTAGTCGGGGATGCCTCGGCGGGCTCAGTCTCGATAGTTCTGGTCTCTGCGGCTTGATGACATTCGCCTTCCTTTGCTTCTCTTTCTTCACTGGGACAAGGAGCTGTCTGTTCTACGTCTCCTTCGTGAGGCTGTTGATCGAGTGGCTGAGCATCTTCTGGCTGGAGCTTCTGTTCTTGTGCAGCCGGATGCTCGTTGGGTATCTCGGCGACGCTGGCCTGCAAGGGTTGCAAGTCGAGTTCCTTGCTGTTGTGGATGTCTTCTTTGTTGTTGTGGGTGTCTTCCTTATTGTTGTGCATTCCGGGCGTGATGGTGGACGGTTGGGGGTGGTCCCTCAAGGCGTCTGGTGCATCGCCACCGTGCGTTTGGAGGCTCGAACCTCCGGAGACAGAGACGCCGGAGTCGTTTTGAGGCACCTGCTCCATTTTGGGGTGCGAGAGGCGCCGTCGACAGATGTAGGGCTGTGTGCGTTGTGAGTGGTGACTTGGGGGGTACGACCAGTCAAGGCGACCGTCCGGGAAAAGGTCTAAGAAGACGGAGGCATAGACGAGATGATCTTCGGCGAAGGCGTGTAGGTCATTCCGTTTCAGTACGTGGGCTGCGTTGGGCGATCGATGCCGGAGCTCACTCTTCCGTGAGGTCGATGACGGTACCCCTGCTCGTAGGTTTTGCTTCCCGCGGAGAGAGGTTAGCGGGCCAGTCGAAAACGAAGTGAGGCCTTGGAGACGTCGAGAAGGCGGTGATGCACGGCGTAAGCGGGTATGCCTGTCTCGAGACGCGGCTACGCAGACTGGCAGCCAGCCTTACGAGGCCAAGACGCGGAGCGCTTCGGCAGTGGCCGCGGGAGACGTGCGTGCGTGCGTGCAACGGGCGCAGAGTCGGCGGTCGTCGGCGAGGATGCGATGGCGACTAAGGGCGACGGCGAAATCGTGAGACAGGTGCCTAGACGATGAGGAGCAGCGCACTGCAGGCACGGCAACAGCCAAGTCGGAGAGCGAGGTGTCGAGAGGAAGATGCCGGACAGCCAGAGGTCGAGTTGAAGACAATGAAGGGCGCCAGGCCAGTGATCAACTTAGATGCATGGGTTGGACGGATGGGCTGGACGAGGGCTGGACGAAGTGGTTGGTCGGCGACCAAGGTGCAAGGCCCAAGGGCCACCACCCATCAGCTCAAGCAGTGGAGATCGGCCACCTCCACTCCCTGCCGCATGGCTTTAGCGGGTGCGGCTGCAATGCCCACCACCCATCCCTCCCACCCGTCCATACAGCATCCGCCCATCTCACCACCCCGGCGAAGCAGGCGTCGGTGGCCGCTGGGCAATGGCCCCCGAAGCGGGCAAGGCCGTGATAGAGTTGCTTTTTGACGTGTCAATGATCCGAGGGGCGCGCGAACGAGCAGCGCCCAGCAACCCCCATTCGGAGCATCCGTGGCGGCGTCTCTGCAGCGACTCGTTGCTCCTTGCGTAGCGTCGTCACTCGTCACGGCCCCCGACGGGGGGGATCCCAGGCGCCGTCCAGCCCACCGCCAAGTCCAGTCCATCCATATTTGATCTCTCCACCTGCGCCAGCCAGCCGTCATGGCCTTGCCGTCTGGGGTTGGCGCCCGCTTTGGGGCCCTGCGGGCCTGACGCGCGGGTTGCCCAGCCCTGTGCGCCTCTCTACTAATACTCTCGCAAATGACCTCCTTCCGTGTCTTGCTTCCCGTCCGCGTTCCTGTTTGTGCCGATATTTTCTTCCTTGTCCGGCGTCACGCAGCGGCGGAGGTTGCCGTGCAGGTGACGAGTCAACCTGCGCAGGCCCACGGTTCTTGTGCGTGGCGGGCATCAGGCCACAGGCAACGCGGCCAGCGGCCGAGAGATAAGGATGCGTAGGTTCAGACTGCTTCGTTTGAACTGCTTGGGCAAGCAACGGCCTCGCAAGGCACCCGTGAATGTCTCGTCCAGTGCGGATTAGTGCTGCTGCTGCTGCTGCTGCTATGAGCATGTCTCGCCCTCCCGCACGGCAATCTCCCGCCGAAGATCGTCGGTGTGCCTGAGCGGGAGGGGGAACGCCGTTTGGTACGCCGAAGCAACTACTGCAGGGAAGGGAACAGGGGCGCCAGCATGGATATCACCCGCTGCCGCGGTGCCGGCTGTTGGCCTGTGCCGCCGATGCTCGCGCTTGAATTGTTCTAGAAGTTGGCCTTGGCCGTGTTGGTTGGGAGGTGCTTGCAAAATTTGCCGTCCTTGCGGCTCGTATTCTCCGCCTCCGCCGGCAATGGAGACGTTATTCAGGTTAGTGCCTCGACCGGTCCAAGATCAACAAGGTGTGCGTGCCGTCATCACACGGCGACGGATTGCTAGGCCACCATTCCGTCATCACAGTGCTGCTCCCCTGTACTTCGTATGCCGTAATTTACTGGTGTGAAAATAGTTCGCAATTGTTCAGCAGGACTTTACTCAGTAAATAGGTAGTTGGCGTCTGCGTCAGCCGGTGACACGGTAACCCCGAGCGGCCGCCTACGCTCCAAACGGTGCTCCTCCGTGCCTGCGCACCAGCCGTGCCCACTTTTGACGCCATCGCCGTCCGCCAACGACCGGGTCCATCGACCATGCCTCCACGAAATCGCCATCTACGGAGCGGTGCGTAAACGGGATTGAGCTCCAGAAAACGCCCAGGCGTATCGACCCCGTCTGTTTGCTCATTTAGGCCATGTCGCGCACCTCCAACGCCCCGCGCTGCGTGGGCAGCGCATCGTTCCGGCCGGATGAGGTCATCGAGGACAAGGAGCGTCACCAACGCGTGCGGGACCTGCTGGCCAACAACGACCTCTACGAGGCCAGCCGGGTCTTGTTGGGTCTGCCGGAGCGCGACTCCTACACGTACCATGCCACGGCGAGCGTCAAGCTGGCCGAGGTGCAGAGCGTCGTGAAGCTGGGCGGCGCGAACGGGCTGCACGCCTGGTATCGCGACGACAACGGCTCACCCGTGAGTGATCCCCGTCGCATGTGCATCAAATCAACTCCGCGGGTCGAAACTGAACGACGCTGCAGAGAGACCCCCCGCCTCAGGCAGACATTGAGGCGTACATTTCCATCTTCAGTCCCTCTACGGCAACGGCCTCGGCGCTCAAGAACTTTGGCACAAACGCCAAGAAGGGCTCCATCCGGTCCGAGGCCGCCGCTCACCTCAACGACAAGCGGTACATACACCCCGCCTTGTCGTCCCGGTTGACGATACCCAAGGCCAAGTCGCCGCCCAGCCAGAACCCTTACTTTGACGCCTGGGCGTGGTCGTGCCGCAATCTCGAGTGGTGCGGCCCCTGCCCCTCGTCGGAGCGCGTGGGAACCAGCCACCATGTGCTGCCCATCTTCATGCACCACTTTGGCTGCGCGACGCCCTCGCACGAGAGCCTGGAGGTATTGAGACTGCTGGCCGACGGGCGGCCGGTGGCTGACGTCGGCTCCGGCAACGGCTACTGGTCGTTTCTGCTGCGGCGCTACGGGCTGGCGGTGCACCCCGTGGACAACATGCAGAGCGAGTGGCGGGTCAACTGGGTCGGAGACACGACGCTCACCGACGGCGTCAAGTGGCTGCGGAAGAACGCTGGCGGCAGAGACATGGTCCTGCTGCTCGTGTACCCCGTCGTCGGCGGCGGCGTGGGAGGCGGCAGCGAGGGCGCCTTCACGCGCGACCTGGTCAAGGCCTTCCAGGGAGACACGCTGGCCGTCGTGGGCACGCAGAACGGCAACGGATACACGGGCTTCAGAGGCGTCACCATGGACCAGTTCATGGCGCAGGAGCACGCCGAGTGGACGCGGGTTGTTCAGATTCCGCTGCCGAGCTTCGCGGGCAAGGACGAGGCGTTGTATGTCTTTCAACGCGGCGAGAGGGCTCCGCCTAAAGAGCAGGGCGCAGCAGCATGAGCAGGTAGATAACCTTGGGTAATGGGAGGCACGAATACCCATACATGCCGTGCAAGCAGGCAGACATCTGCAGGGAGAGACAGATCGCTGCTAGAAGCAAGCTCCAGTCATCCATGGACACGCCCACAACCGCAGCTGCACGAAGTACGGTGTAAGAATTTGCGTACCGAGTACTCCGTAACGCATGACAAGTGCTGTGCTGTATGCCGGTAGGTAATTTATGGCCTGATCGATGCCCACATGTGCAGATGGATGACTCTGTTTCCTTGAGCCTATTGCTCGCTGATGCTTCCACATGTCTCTCTGCAACCCCGTGCTGCTCTGTGCTTGCATGCACGCCCTCATCCAATGACAAGGCTCAGGCATGGAAATCCAGGTCAGCCAAAGCAAAGCCGTTAAAGCTCAGCCTGGCCGCAGATTGGGCCCGGTCAATCTGCCTCCACCGTCACGAGCCGGTCCGCGACTGGTGCCACGCGAGCGGCCACGGCAGCTTGTCAAGGACGACATCATCGGAGCCGCGGGCTCGCCGGATGGCTGTGCACCCGCATGCCCGCTCCGACAGGCGCTCCGCCCCAAGCAGCTCCACCTCCGAGGCGCCGGGTGGCTGCGTTCGCGCGGCCCGCGGGCGGTCCCGTCGAGCTCCTTTGGCCCAGTCTTGGAAACTCTCCGGCGTGAGGCACACATCTCGCCTCAGATGGAGCTTCTAGTTGCGAGATTGCGACAGCGCGCGGCTGCAGCTGTCCACGCTCGGACCCCACGATTGGCTGCAACCCCTGGTCGCTGGCCTGCCCTGTGCCTAGCGCCGGTGCGGCCGAGGGGCTGGTGATGCACCTGTTGGACGCGCTGTTTGGCTGTCCATCCACTGCTGCGAGGCCCCCGTTTCAGCGCGTCGTTAGGCCATGCCACCGGCCTGCAGAGCCTCAGACCTCTCCCACATGAGGTCAGCTTGTTCTGCGGGCAGCTTGCAGCTTTCTCAGCTTCTCCTCTCTGGCGTCTCTCTCCTCCCAGCCACCTCTGGTCCGACCGAGCTTCAATTGAGCGAGCCACGACACAGCGCCTCAACGTTGCCGCGCTCGCGAGAACAGGAACGCGACCCCTCTCGTACCCCGCAACACCAAGCCGCCAATGTCTCTCGCCGTTGATGGCGGCCGCCGCGGCGGTCGTGACAGGTCGAGGTCTCGTGACCGCCGCTCCAAAGACGATGCCGGCGAGCGCGATTCCGTCCCTTCGTACGCTGACGTGCGAGAGCCGAGCTATGTGTATCCGGAGGACGACCTCGATGATCGATACAGGTCCAGCCGCCGCCAAGAGCCAGCTCAGGCTCGGGGCCAAGGAGGCAGCGGGCTGCCGTATCCTGACGCGGGGGGTATAGACAGCATGCTCCCTGGGAGCCAGTCCATGTACAGCTACGATGATGCGCGGCCCATCTACCGGACCGCCTCGCCCCCGCGCGAGTCTTCGTACCGCAGCTCCAAGTCCAAGGTTGATACAGTGACGAGCCAGCTTCCCGGCTCGTTCCCGGACGACGATCGCCCCAAGCGCGAAGATGACGTGGACCGACGTACGCGCTTCGCTGAGCCCCCCAGAGACCGGGACGAGCCCCGTGTCCGCTATGCCGAGCCGCCTCGAGACAAGTACGGGGGCGGGAGCGACATTTCGGAGAATCTCAAGTTTCTGCCGCAAAAGTACAGCCGCAGGTACGGCGACGACGACGACAAACCCTCCAGCCGCGACAAGGACCGGAAGAGTGAGCGTCGCACGAAGGCGGAGCGTGAGGAAGACGACCTGGCGTACGGGCGGCCGCCTCGTGCCAAGTCACCGCGACCCGACTCGCCTCCCACCTACGGCAGCTACATTTCTGGCTCTCAGCTGAGCGAGAAGCGCTCGTCCAAGTATGACCGGGATGACCAGCCCGACAGCAGGCGAAGATCCAGCCCACCCGAGGACCCTTACGCGCCGAGGAAGTCCCAGCGGGACTCTTACCGGGACGACCCGCGAAGCTCGGCATCCAACGTTCTCACCGTCGAGCCTCCCAACCGCGAGCGTGATCGGTCCCGAGACCGTCGACGAGACAAGTCTCCTGGCCCGTCTACCCTGACGGTTGAGCCAGGCCGCAGGGAGAGAGATAGTTCGAGGGACCGGCGGAGCGGCACCAGAGACAGGTCGCCACAGCCTCCCACCGCCCGCATGTCCAGCCTGAGTGTTGGCACGGGCCGACCATCGAACATGTCTCTCGCAGCGGCCCCTGGCTCCCCCCTCCTTGAGTCCTATCACGGAACCTACCAGGACTGCTCGCCGATGCCCTCCCCTCTTCTCCTGGCCTCCCACAACGAGGATACCAGAGTCATTGACGCCCTCTCGCCCCTCAACTCTGACGTCGAGGGCGATGGGAAGAAGAACCGACGCGCGCGTTTCCATGATCCTGAGGATGTTGCCACGACCCTTGCACGAGCCCTCAGGGGCGACCGGCCTCCCGACACCAAACCCCTGGTCGAGCTTCTCCCCAGCCTCACTCACGAGCAGGTCATGGAGCTGCGCGTCGAGTACAAGCGGCTCGTCAAGACCGGCTCGGAGCGCAAGGGCGTCAACGTCGCCAAGCACATCCGCGCCCGCCTCAAGGACGAGGACTCCAACCTCATGAAGGCGTGCTACTCCGTCGCGCTGGGCAAGTGGGAGAGCGAGGCGTACTGGGCCAACTTTTGGTACCAGGGAGACAAGACGAGGCGCGAGCTGCTCATCGAGTCGCTCATGGGGCGGACCAACTACGAGATCCGGCAGATCAAGGATGCCTTCACGGACAAGAAGTACGACAACAGCCTCGTCAAGTGCATGAAGACGGAGCTCAGGGAGGACAAGTTCAAAAAGGCCGTCCTCCTGGTGCTGGAGGAACGCCGGATGGAGGACTACGACGCCTACGGGCAGAGGGTCCCCCTCGACTACAAGCTCATCGACCAGGACGTCGACGACCTGCGTCGCGCCGTCAAGGCAGAAAAGGGCGGCGAGAGCGCCATGATTGCCATCGTCGTCAAGCGGAGCGACACGCACCTCCGCGCCGTGCTCCAGGAGTACGAGCACCACTACCGCGCCAACTTTGCCCGCGAGGCTCTCAAGAAGAGCGGCAACCTCGTGGTGAGTAACTAACCCACGACCCCCCCACCCCCTTCCTTCTCGAGGAGCCGGGCGCCATCTCCCCACGCAGCCGTCGCTAACCACCAAATTCCCCCCAACAGGGCGAGCTCCTCGCGCACATCCTCAACGGCGTCATCAACCGCCCCGTCCGCGACGCCCTCCTGCTGCACCACGCCCTCACCGCGTCGCGCAAGGACGACCTGCGCCGCGAGCTGCTCATCTCGCGCCTCGTGCGCTTCCACTGGGACGCCGCCCACATGCAGGCCGTCAAGAAGGCCTACCGCGAGCGCTACGGCCGCGACCTGCAGGACGCGGTGCGCGACGCCACGAGCGGCCAGTGGGGCCGCTTCTGCTGCGAGCTGTGCATCGCCAGGATGCCCAACGACGTGCGCAAGGTCGAGAGGGTCGAGATTCACCGGTGAAGCCTTGGCTGAAGGTGCATGGAATGTCTGCGCGTGTGTGCGAAGCTTGCGCTGTGATGGCTGTGATGTCGGATATCAGGAACAGTGTGGCCGGGGTCATGGTGGGAACAATCACGGGAATAATAATATTGATATGAACGAGGGCATGAGGTTTCTGTCACGGCTGGCACATACATGCCGCAGCGTTAAATGATCACGTCTATGCAATGTTTTTCGTTGCTATACCATGGGGCGAGCGCGCTCCCATCTTCACTTCTTGGACCCTTTGCCGCCACGGCCTCCCTTCCCCTGCCCCTTTCCTCCCGCCTTACCCTTCCCTCCACCGCCACCGCCGCCGCCACCTCCGGCGCTACCCCCGGACATCATGACCCTCACCTTGCCGACGGGCACGCAGTTGATCACCTCCTCTGCCTTGAAGCCCTTGATGAGCTCCACCTCGCGCGGCCACATCCGCTCGCTGTCCCGCGCCGCCTCGTCCACGGCGCCCTTCCTGCCCGAGTCGGCCTTCCAGCGCTCCACGACTTCCTTGACGGCCTTGCCCTTCTTGGTGGCGCCGGGCTGCAGCTTGGCCTTGTACTTGAACTTGCCGAGGGCCGTCCACGGCGCGCACACGGGGATGGCCTCGAGGATCTCGTCGCCGGGGAGCGGCGTGCCGACGAGGACGTCAAAGGCCGTGGCCTGCTCCGCCTCGCCGTCGTCGAGCACGTCGATGCCCTCGTCCATCATGACGCGCCGGATCTCCTCGTGCTCGGCCGTCTCCTTTTGCTGGCGCTGGTGCTGTGCGCGACGACGGTTCTTCGCGGCCTCGAGCTCGGCCTGGCGATCTTCTTTGGCCTTGGCTTCGGCTTCGGCTCTGCGCTGGCCAGCCGTGGCGCCGATGAGCGCTTCTGCTGCGGCTCTGTCCTCCTCATCCTGATCTTTGTACTTGTTCGCGATCTTCTTTGCTTTCCCCTTCTGGCCCCGCTTCGGCGGTGCCTTCTTCCCGCTGGCTGTAGTGCCGGCCACGGATGATGGAGCTGTAAAGGGTTTAGACGGAGCTTCAGACGTCTCTGTAGCCAGCTCAGATTGATCCTGGTCTTCGACGTCCGCCTCAGTAGATTCCTCGGCTATCCCTTGTTCTGCAGCACTCTCTGTGGCAGGCTGGTCTGCACCAGGCTGTTCATCGATGTCGAGGTTCGTAACGCGTTCTTGAACAGATTGCAGCCCATCATCCCCCTTTTCAGTGCCAAAAGCTTGGAGAGGATTATCTCGGTGTGGATTCTCGCTCTCATCCTCCTCCTCAAGTTCATCGGCAGAGGAGTCCTCATCAGCATCCTCGTTGTCGTCTTCTCTGTTATCCTTTCTAGCCGTGGTCTCGCTGTCGACTACTTGGCGTTCTGGCTCTCCATCGTACAAGCGATGCTTGATGTGCTTCGCCTTGCTCTCCTCGCTGATTTTGAACATGACACCGAGACCGAGCAAGAGCTGGGTAGGGGGCAAAAAGTTCTTGCTCCCTCGCACCATGAAGCTACCCGTTGGTAGAAACTCTCCGGTAGGAGCTGACTTCGACACTTGGTCGGCGTTGACCCACCAGGCGCCCATGCCGGCCTTGGAGTCCCAAGCGTCAGACGAACAAACCGAGAGGGACCCAGCCTGTGCCAACGTTGCTGGTGGAATAGGCGCATCTGGGGTACTCGGGTTGTTCTTGATCACCACGCTCGGCGCCCCGTGCAAGTCTGCGTGGCAGTAGACATCGCCCTTTCGTAGGTACTTCCTGTAGAGCATCTCATTCTGCGACGCATCCTTGCCCGCCAACACCAAGTAGCCATCAGAAGAGATGAACCAGATAAACTTCTCGAACCACATTTGCTTTCGGATCGGCTGCAGGAGTGCTTTTTCCTGTTTCAAGCCCTTTTTGAGATCGTCAAGGATCTTTTGCTCCGTGTTCTTGAGGGCTTTTGCGGCCTGCATTTTCGTCTTCTCCTGCTTGACGGCCGCCGATCGTTTTTGCTCGTGATACTCTCTTGCGTTGGCCCACGGGCTGATGCCAAGATTGATTTCAATCGACAGGGCCTTATCAGCCGCCTTGGCGCTGTTTGGCCTTTTATTCTCTTCCTCCTCTTCTTCATCTGATTCGCTTTCGTCTGTTTCAAATGGATCCTCGTCCTCATCATCATCAAACTCTTCTTCCGCAAGCTTGAGAGTCATCATGTTCTCCGCCAGGTTCAAGGGAAGGGCGATAATCTCCGCGACCGGGTTGCGTCTCTTCTTCTCACGTTCGACCAGCTTGCCAATGTCCACCCAGTCCATTCCCTGAGCGAGCAGGCCATTAATAGAGTCCATAGCCTCCTGTACTCGTTCGACATTCGCCTCAATGGCTGCGGCTTTGCGCAAATTCATGGTCTGCACCTCCTGCAGGCCTTCCAGTCGCTTGTTCTGGTCTTGTTTGGCGGCGTCGAGTTTCCTCTTGGCAGTAGCCTCCCTTTCTGTCAAGCGTGTTTCCAACTTTTGACCTTCCAAAGACGAGAAGAACTCGTCAACGGTCTGATTGTACCCTTGGAATTCAAGAACTTTGATGGAGGGATCGTTCTTGAATTTTTGGGGTAGGAACGGATGAAAATCCTCGTAAAGAAGGTCATCTCTCTTCGGCGCGGCGTCGTCTGAAGTCGCTGCCAACGGCTTTCCATCCCTTTGTTTCGCGAAAATGTAACCTGTGCTGACAGGAGACGCAGTTATGTCCTGAACCGTCCTGCGCGCCTCTGATAGCAGCCGCACCAGTTCGTCCAACAACTTCTCGTCTTCCAATACCGCCGCAGGCTGCACTGTCGTATCGAATTCGTTCGATTGGAGAATGTGATCGACGAGGATGGGGGGTAGTTCGGTTATTGAGACGGCGAGGCTCTTTCTCAAGTCCCCTCCCGGCTTGCTCTTTGGCTTCTTTGCTGACGAAGCGCTCGCAGCGGCAGCGGCCTTTGCCACAGCGGACTTCAGTGCATCCCGAACTCTGTCCTTGGACATGGCGGGAACACCGTGGTAGTTCTGCCTGTTGTCCAAAGAGTATTGCAGGCCGACTCGTTGCGGTTCTTGGCCTTCCGCCTCGGAGACATTGCGCGCAATTGTCAAGATTTTCAGGTCGGCGTCAGTGAGGATAATGTTGCCGCTCTATCGTGGGTGTCAGTTCACGGCATGGCAAACAGTCGAAAGGGTAGCTCGGGGAGGCCGTACTGCGAAGAACTCCAAGAAGAGACGGTACGCTCCATCGCTAAACTGAAACTCGAGCACCCTGTCTGTGCCCACTTGCGCAACGGACGTCAACCGCCGGGTCTTGAGGAACTTCCGTAGCCGAGCGACGAACGCTGAGGGAGCGGCGGCGGTGGCGCGGGCAAACTTGGTTAGGTGGCATCGAAAGCCAGAATCAATGATGAGCTGCTTCTTGTTATCGGGCTTGGCGAATTTCAGAAGTAGAATCTTGGAGGAGAGGTCGTAGACGTTGGCCAGTCGCAGGGACACCAAGCTCTCGTTGAGCTCGTGTGCGATGACCTGCACAGCGGTTAGCTGGCGATTGCGCTCCCAGACGTTCCGGACTCTGCTTTACCTTGACGTCCAAGGACGAGAACCGTTGCTTCATACTGGAATGCCCTCGGCGCACGACTTGAGAGACAAGGCGGAGCGGCTCGTGCCGAAAGACTTTTGTGATCCAGAAGCTGGAGATTCCGGACCTGAGTCAACGTGGGGCAGCCGCCATCGCGGGGCAGGTGAGCGGCGCGGCAGTGACTCCTTCGGTGACGACATGGCGTCACGTGCAGGTGCTGCGGATTTCTGGCAGCACTTCTGGATGGGTATCATGGCCGTTCGCGTATTTATTAGCAGCAGAGGTTGAAAGCTTGCATCATGCCGTTCCTCAGCCTCGGCCACGCATTAGCTGCCGACTTGCTGCGCTCTTCGCGGGGGAGCCTGAGGAATGGGATAGGTTTCGAGAATTAAAACTATTCCGTCGTTTGTTCCACCGTGGACAGTCCAACGCGTGGCAACACTACGAGTACTTGTGCAGCTCGCAGATCAGGGGATGGACGGACGATCTCACGCAATCCATCGACGGCATCAACTCAGCAGCCTTCGCTCCCCGAGACATGGGCACAGTCACAGGCCAGTTTCCAGTTTACCATCTCTACCTTGGCCGAGGCAAACACGGCCGCGAGAGACCCGCTTCATCTCCAGACGCGCTGCCGAAACTCATCCGCACACCCCCGTGGGCAAGACGCGACCGACGAGGTCTGAGCTGTGCGATACAACCCGATTGTCCCCGCCCCCAGCCACAAATAGCCCGCTCGGGAGCCAGGGTCCAGTGTTGTCACAGCAACCAGGAGATCCTGGACTCAGCTCTCTTCGACTACGTGGCTGGTTAGGGTGACGAGAAACCGCGTGCGAGTAAGTCATGATTGTCAAAATAGTCGCTGTCGTCATGGTGTACGGAGTGCCTAGCAGGTGTTGTTCGTAGGCTGATAGACGAGGCGAAGGGCCCATTTGGGCTCTCGACCTCTCGCCGTTCGCCTAACCAAACCCAACAAGCGCCGCGGTCCAAACCGCCAAGCCACGCCCCTGGGCGATGCGGTAGCGGTGCGTCGATACTGTCGGTCCCGTCGTCAGTGTGCTTGCATACGAGCACTGTAAGACGCTGATGCAGCAAAGGCGGTAGCCCAATGGCAACCGCCCACGACGCCATGTACCGCGCAAGGGGCCTTCTCGGATGCCGCTCCCCTTCCAGTAGCCAGCAGGCCAGGAGCTTGTCGGGAGGTTGGGAGATGCTCCGGGCGCTTCATTTCCAATTTGCCATTGGCAGGCGATTGCTGCGACGTCCAGCCGTGAGCGTCGCCCAGCCATCGCCCAGCCTCCTGGGCTTCCGTTGCTCCATTCCTCACGTTGCACAATGGCCTTGTGTCGAGTTGGGCTGCCACCAAAATGTCTCGGACCGTCAAAGATGGGCGGCACGAGTACGACGTCCTGGGTCCGACTGGGCTTCCCCGTGGCGCAGACATTACCCTCCACCTGGGAGCCCCATTGGCATGGAGCATCACGTCGAGGGGCCGGTCGGCGGAGCAGCTCCCCGGTGGCTCCGAGGAGCTCGACTCCTGCAAGCGCAGCGCAGCTGAAGACACGGCGCCGCACCGTTACGAGCCCTCCACCCTCGTATGGAGTACTCGTGCAAGCGCAACGGACGGCGCCGGCTGGCCGATGAGACGCACTGGGCGCTGCGGTGGAGTCGGAGATGCAGGGCTATGCCGCTTTGGACGCGAGTAAACAACGACCCCAGCCGTTGTAAACAAGAGGATCCGATAGAGACACCCTGTTCAACAACAGCCGTCCACGCAACGGCGCCGCTCGTCCAATCCGCCCCCCGTCCTCAAAACCCATCGCGCCTCTGCCACCGTGCTCTCTCTCCCTCGTCCCCTCCAATTATCTCGATACACATCACCGCCAGACAAGACAAGAAAGAAAAGACTTCAAGAGGCAAACCCCAAGCCCTCGCCCTCTTTTCTCCTTCTCTTCGACTTTTGTTTCTCCAGGAACAGAAGCCAGAGAATTCTTCTTGTCTTCCTTTCGTGCTTGCTACGGAGGGTTGTGAGAAGATTCTCTCGCGCCGCAAAAGTCGCCAATCTGGACTTTGAGGCTCGCGTCCCCGTCCCCTTCAGCATCTTCCCGTCGACATATCGGGACAGCGAAGCGCAGACGACCATCCAGCAGACCCACGAGGAGGTCGACATCAAGCTCCCCAGCAAGCAGCCAGCCGGACGGGAAGGTCAATACTCTTCTTACGCCGCCAACGTCAATCTCCCTGAGCGTGGAGAGAACCGCTTCAGTGAAGAAGAGGTCCGTTACACACGCGAAGAAGAGCGTTACCGCCGTCCCGGTTTCCAGCACGAGGAGTTCGTCCACGAGGAACGCCGGTAAGCTGCTGCTCTTTCTTTCTCTCTCTCGTCCTTTGTCTTCCACCCCTCTCTCTCGTTCTCGCTCTCTCGATCGGCTTCTCCAGCCTCGGCTTTGCCGACAGAGAGAGAGAGAAAACCAGCCACCTGCGCTTCGGCGGCCTCGTTTCACAGGGAACCCAAGGCCCCGTCGATGCGGTGTGATGAGACCCATCCATTCATCCTGCAGGCGCAGCCCATGTACCTTGTTTTGGCTGCGCCCATGCGGGAGAGGCACGCCCCCCGTTCAGGGGACCCCGGCTGTCCAGCCCGGTTGACCTAGAAACCACAACAAACAAGGGCCTGCAGCCATCAACTGACAACCATCCCCTAGACCTGCCCGCACCACCGAGTTCACCGACACTCACATCCAGATCGACTCTCGCACTCACCCTCACGCAAGCCCAATCGACGTCGCTGAGCGCGAGTACCGTGAGCGTTTCCGCCCTCACTACCACACCACCGTAGACGCCCCTTCGCGTCCTCAGTACCAGTCGGAGCACATCAAGGTCGACGAGTACACCGTCGACGGACGCACCACCCGACCTACCTTCCACGAAGAAGTCAAGGTCACCGAAGAGACCGTTGAGCCTGCTCGCTACAGCCGCGCCGACCAGAAGTCCAACATGGGTTACTACGACGAGGACGGTAAGCATAAACATACGCATACGTGTCCTCCCGACGCGTTCGCCCATGTCCAGAGCAAAAGCTGACCGACTCCATCGCAGGCCACTACCACTCCTTCCGCCACGGGATCCACAAGCTGGCCGACAAGATTGTCCATCCCCATGGCCACCGTGAGCACATCGATGTCGACATCCACGAGACGGTGTCGGCTCCCCGTCCCCGCGGCGGTTCCCCCCGGGAGTCGTATCTGCCCAACACGGTTACCATCCCCTGCCACCACATCCGCCTTGGCGACTTCTTGATGCTGCAGGGCCGCCCTTGCCAGGTCATCCGCATCTCAACCTCGCCCGCCACCGGCCAGTACCGCTACCTCGGCGTTGACCTCTTCACCAGGCAGCTGCACGAGGAGTCGTCCTTCATCTCCAACCCGGCCCCCAGCGTCGTCGTGCAGACCATGCTCGGCCCCGTCTTCAAGCAGTACCGCGTCCTCGACCTGCAGGACGGCAACGTCGTCGCCATGACCGAGACCGGCGACGTCAAGCAGTCCCTGGCCGTCATTGACCAGTCCAACCTGTGGTCGCGCCTGTCCAGCGCCTTCGAGTCTGGCCGCGGCAGCGTCCGCGTCCTTGTCCTCAACGACAGCGGCCGTGAGCTCGCCGTCGACATGAAGGTCATCCACGGCTCTCGCCTGTAAACGATGGTGCCATGTTGAAGATCCGTCTTCGTCCCATTGACGAGTCACGACAACTGTTCTCTCCAGCGTATGCCGAGGGAATCACGCAGTCCTGGCGCTTGTGAAGATTGCGTCATTGGATGGTAGAAGCATTTTGCGCTTGGCTCTCTCCCACAGAGATTGCACGGACATGTTTGATAGGATTTGGAGTCGCTCGACTAGATAGGACATCCCTGTACATCGACCAATGAAAGTCGTTTCGTATCTAATTGTCATTACGAGTACTCCGTACGTGTCGACTACGTAGAATGCGGCACAGGCATTAGTGAATGTGCTCCCCCGCACGGCATCTTGCATCAGCACTATCAAGGTTCTCAGGCGCGGTAGCTCCAATTCCCAAGGTCGGCGATAGCTTCTGCCTACCCGTTCGCCTCTTCCCAAATTGGGCATGCATCTTCATACGCTTCGGGTACGCTGCCCTTGGTGCTAACAAACACTCATGGTGAGGCCTCAGAAACGCTTCAATGGACAAGGTCAATCATGTGTTCAAAGAATCGTCGTGCAAGAAATGCGATGCACAGCTCCTGCCATGGCGTTGAACCTGTAGACGATCTCGGCATGCCCCGTCGTCCGCGGAGGAGGTTGGTGGTGTCATGGCTGTGGCCGGAATAGGTCGCCGAGCGGGATGGGAGGATGCCGGGTGTTGGCAAGCCACCTGCTTGCTCTGGCAGGTGACGCGTTATCTTCCGTCAGCATGTATGTCGTACTGTTTCGCGTAAAACGAAGCACTTCCCCCTCACCTTTGGTGTTCTTCATTCCTGCCATTTCACATTGGGAGACCAAAGTGATCACCGTCCAGTCATAGCAAGACGCCGTCCGACATGGGTGGCCAACCGTCCAAGAGCACCGCGGCCGCTGCGTCCGAGAAGGCCATGCTCGACCGACTCCGCACCATGGGCGTCCGCGAAGAGGAGGAAGAGTACGTCGACATTGGCGGTAGCGACGAAAAGGGCGGGTTTCGGCAGCCAAAGTGGAAGCCTGAACCTCTGCCTCTGGAAGCTGTATCTGCTCTGCCCGCCGACATCCTCCGGGATCCAAAGAACAGGTGAGCAGGGCATCACCCTCCTCTCGACGTGGTCCATGCCTGACATTCCTCCCCAATCAGGCTCGCGCTCTCTGCGCTGAGCTCGCAGAATCCGCGGGATGTCCTCACCTCGCCGTTCCCACAGGTCACCGACAACCACGTATACAACATTCAGATCCCGTTTGAGGGCGGACCCATCACCAACCAGCGCCAGAGCGGCCGCTGCTGGCTCTTCGCCTCGACCAACGTCTTCCGCGTGGCGCTCATGAAAAAGTACGGCCTCGAGTCGTTCGAGCTCTCGCAAGCGTACCTCTTTTACTGGGACAAGCTCGAGAAAGCCAATTGGTTCCTGGAGCAGATCATTGAAACTGCCGGCGAGGACCTCGAGGGCCGGGTTGTGCAGGAGCTCCTGCACGGTATCGCCTCTGATGGCGGGCAGTGGGACATGGTGTACAACCTCGTCGACAAGTACGGGCTCGTCCCGCAGTCGCTCTATCCGGACAGCTGGAACGCTAGGAACTCGAGCGTGATCAACTCTGTGGTCAGGAACAAGCTCCGCGAGTTCGCGCTGAAGCTGCGCAAAATTGCCCGCAGCGAGGATCCGATACCGCCAGCCGCCTGGTCATCGGTCAAGATCAGGATGATGAAGGAAATTCAGCAGATTTTGACGATCTTGCTGGGCCCGCCGCCGAATCCGACGGAGACCTTTACGTGGCAGTACAATGACAAGGATGGCAAGGCGCATGAGGTGGCTATTACGCCCAAGGACTTTGCCAGGGACATCTCAAGCGCCGACTTCCGCATCACCTCCGCCGCCATCGAGAGCATGGTATCCCTGGTCCACGACCCTCGGCACGAGGCCCTGTCCCTCCTCACTGTCTCCCGCCTGGGCAACATCGTCGGTGGCCGCGGGGTCAACTACATCAACGTCGACATCGAGATCCTCAAGTCCGCTTGTATCAGGATGCTCAAGGCCGGCCTTCCCGTTTTCTTTGGCTGCGACGTGGGCAAATTCTCCGACAATGTGGCGGGCATCATGGACACGGAGCTATATAACTACGAGCTCGGTCTGGGCTCGAACCTGCTCGGCTTGACCAAGGCGCAGCGGCTTCTGTCGGGCGAGAGCCAGATGACGCACGCCATGGTGCTGACAGCGGTGCACGTGGACGAGCAGACGGGCAAGCCGGTGCGCTGGAAGGTGCAGAACAGCTGGGGGGCAGACCCAGGGGATAAGGGGTGGTTCGTCATGAGCGACGCGTGGATGGACGAGTTTGTGTACCAAGCTGTGGTCGACCCGCGTTTCTGCAGCAAGGAGGTGAGGGATGCGTTGAAGAAGAAGCCCATTGTATTGCCGCTGTGGGATCCCATGGGCGCTTTGGCCTAGGTTGTCACTCCATCTGGCAACTTTGACGAGCAGCAAGAGTTTCGAGGGCATACCCCCATTTTTGCCATAATTTGAATCAAGCGTAACTTGCCAAAAGCTGCCGCGTTTCCGCTATGATCCGAGTTGTATGAGTCGTATCCGCCTGCGGGTCATGAACATCCACGTTGTACTCCGTTGACTCTGCAACTGGCACCTGCAGATGACGTTTGTCTTTTAGCTTCCCTCAGTTCGCCGATGAATAGGCCCGTGTCTGCATATAAGATTGCGGAATCACTCTACTCACTTACACGCGACGGGGTGCCGGTGGCCAGGGTCGCGCGGCCGGCAACGCATTTTGCGCACACGTTCCTTGCCGTATTAATTGTCCCTGTCGAGGCTCCCGCTGTTCCTCGAAGAGTTTTGGGGCTTGCATCTGAAAAATTTCTCCCCAAGTTCCCCATTTACGTTTCGGAGAGGGCCGATTCGGCTTGACTCTCTTCACCGGGTCATGCCTGATCCTAGTTTCAAAACGGATGTTATAATAACCAGGATCATGGCTCGACCTGGGGTGGGCTATCATGTGTGCCCAACCCGGGAAGGGAAAGAAGAAAGATGCGAAGTTTGGTTGGGCATCCGGCAAAAATTGTTGCGCCCGCAATCGCCACTGGGGAGCTGCAGAGGCTGCGGCAATGGGCGCTGTAGTTCAACAATCCGCCGCGCGTTGGTTCAAATGGAAGGTCTTGCGAGGCTTGGCAGTCGTCACTATCGTCTCAGAGATCCTCATCTGGCATTTTGGCAGCCTGATATCGGCTCGCTAGGCTTCGACTCAATCAAAGGCTGACAGCCAAGATGTTGTGTCATCGTGTTGCGCACATGGGGCACGAGCCAGGACAAGGCTCAGACGGAGGATTGGCCGAGGCAAGCAGCCTGGGAGAGAGATGCTAGGATGGTTACCCGTACATACGGTACTCATACAGACGGGGCTCGGGCTTGGAGTCTCGAATAGGTTGGTCGGGTTGGGGGGCATTGGTGGAAGCCCAACCCGATCGCGTTGACTGCGAACACCTAGCTCTTGCGACTTGGGACTCTGGAGACTTCAGTGGGGCTGCAGCGGGTTGCCGTCCGCCGAAGCAGTCGATTCGTGACATTATCGCTAATAGGAGACTTCGAGAGACACGATGGAGTGGTGGATGGAGGTGGAGATGTGGCGCCGTCGCCCGTCGCTGTCACCGAGAACAACCGTCGATGGGAAGGAGCCACCACGCGCCGGGACGAGTCGCCAAATCAGCAGGGAAAGGCAGGAGCATAAAGGCACGTGCTCGCTTGCCGCCATCTCATTCTTCATCACTCATCCTCCATCCTCTCTGCAGCGCGCTGTGACCAAGAGCCAGGACGACGAAGCAATCGAGCAACACGCAGCATTGTCCGGGTTGCGGCGCTCGACTTTCGGCAGCCACGGATAGCAGATTCGACGGCGCATAGCCTCCTTCTCCACCAGCCCGCGGCTGGACGCGAGGCAACTGATCACACGGGGAGAGAGTGCGCCTTGGCCGTTTGCCTTCAGCCAGTGGCCGATCCATTGATTCCGGTGTTCTCGCCTTGCGTCGGGGGGCGCCAAGCCAGCCGCCGGCATACCCTCTTTTGCCCGGCGCCGGTGGCAACGTTGAAAGCGTTTCGTCCAGCCAGCCGTGCCGTGGACGTCATCGCAGAGCCAGGAGCCACGAAGCAAGCACTGCGACGAGAACCATCGAGCGCCAACGAGACAGGGCTACAGACGCACATGCAGTGGCACCAACGCACTATCAGGGCAAGGGCCTCGAAGCACTCTGCAGGGCAGCCGTTTTAACGTTCCGCTGGGGAGCACCACAGTCCGGGGCCTCGAGGCAGCCCCGGTTCACCGATCCACATCCTCGTACTCGCCGACTCGTTTCATCCCTCTCCATTCCAGCGCCCCAATCCACAGACGGCCCGTCGCCCAGAAGGGCAGCACTGGAGCCCGATTTTTGCCCCTCTCAGGCTAGACAGCAGCCCAAGTTCCAGGGCCATTGGGCAGGGTGACGTCGATCTCGTCGTCCTCAGCGCTGGGTCGCAGGCCTGCAGGAGGGCCCTAAAACGCCACTGCTATTGAGGCGTCGTGACCCTGGCGACAAGTCGTCATTCCCCAACCCAGGACACGAGCTTCAACCGACTCAGCTGCTGGACACACCAACTACCGGCTGGTCCCCTGCACTTCGCCCCTTCGTCCTTCGAGCAAACCAGACCAGGAGCGTCGCATTGCTTACGAACATCGCTCCGCACCCAGCGACACCTTTGTGATATCACAACTCTCTCGTTCTCTTTTTTTCTCAAATTCGTGATATCGCCAAGGAACACTCCACCCGGCTAAAGCAGCCAGGACTGCATCGCGCGTGTGCCTGAGACGAGCCTCGACGCCCTGCTACTGTGCGCGCGCCCTCGACCGCGGCGGGCGGATTCCGAAGTTCGGACTACTCCGTACAAGTGACTCTTGATCCCTGGTCCTATCGCATACGAGTAAGCACAGGCCAGGTCGAGCGGCCAACTCCTCCACCTGTACAGCCTTATCCGGGGCAATTTCAACAGCCCCTCTCAATTGGCAGCCCATCCCGCAAAGTGGCCGAAGACCACCAGACACGGAGCGACGAACAAACCCGAGGTCGTCGCGATCCTTTCACCAAGCCAGCCAGCCAGCTACTCGTCCTTGGTCTGCTTCTCTCGACCGCTCGTCCGTACACTACAGCCGCTGAACGAGGGCCAGTAGCTTGTCGAATCGCGCGACCCTGTCCGCGCGCATACATCCCAAGCCCCTCGGGCAGCTCCAGTCTTGATTCTCACCATGACCGACCGCTATCGAGGCTATCCGCCTCCCTCTCCCGGCCGCGCGGCTACTTTTAATCCAGCCAGATCTTCCATGCCCACCAGCATAGGCTACAGCTCCTTGTACGCGGGCGACATGCACGTCATGCCGTCAGCGACCTCAACGCAGCCGCATTACGTTACTACCCCCCGAGGATACATCACGTCCACAAATGCCTCCGGCGTCCCGACTACAACGAGGACGTACGCAGTCACGTCGGACAACCGACAGCGCCAAGGCACCCGCGATGGCAGCCGCACCAGGCGATCCACCCTGGATTCGACCTCCAGGCCACCAGTGATCATCACGACCACGACGACTGACAGGCCGCATGCCTCTTCATCGCACGCGTCTAATGCGCGCTCGGGAAGCCCCATAAGAGATGATTACCGTTCCAGCGATGGCCAGTTCTACTCTCAACCAGCCTCTTCTATACGTTCTCGGAGCTCGGCTCGCCCATACCACGTCGCCTCGGCCAGCGAAGACTATGGTCGTTCGCGAGAGCGAAGTGACTCCGTACTGAGTCCCCGTGAAGTGGATGTCTACCGCAGCTCCCGGCCGTCTGTGGTCTATCCCAGCGACCCGAGACATAGTACCGCAGCAGTTGACTATGGTGACGACGGCTACCAATACACCAACGCGGGAGAATTGGCTAGGTATGACCTCGATCAGTCAGCACCCCTGCATTCACGGAGGCATGAAAGCATGGACAGAGGCTACTACCGGCCCAGCGTCAATTACAACGCAGATCAGCGAAGCTTCAACGTCAACACCGGCCATGACCTGAGCCGGAACTACAACTTGAACACCGGCCGGCCGTACGAGAGTGGCAGAGGTGGCCCACCTCCATCCACCCGGGGCTTCGACAAGATCAACCGGGGTTACGAAGCTGCTCGCGACGTGCCTCCCGCTGCCCCTGTTCCACCATCACCCACCGTTTCATCGCAGTTGGAAGTCCCGGGAGCATCTGGGCGACGCAGCCGGCCTCTCTCTCTTCATCAGGAAGGTGCCCCCCGATCCTCTCACCACGATGAGTACTACCGAAGCCGCGAGGACGATCGCAACTTGCGAGACCTTCGCGAGAGGGAACGTGAGGCTGATCGGCCTTATGAGCCTCCACGATTCAAGGACGAAAGCGTTGCGACTCGCGGTTTTGGCATCCGGACGGATCTTCTGGATCCTCCTGGAGACCGACGTCGGGAGGAGCAAAAGAAGAGGTCCGACGAAGAGCTGGCCCGTGGACTGGATTTGGAACGAGATGAGCGTCGACGATCTCGCCAGGCAATTCCCGAAGAGCGCCGCGACAGAAGGGAGAGCAGGAGGGACGACGAGGAGGACGATAAGGAACGTTCTCGCATTCGTGACAAGCTGGCCGCCGGCCTGGGAGTCGCAGCCACCGCAGTCGGCTTAGTGCCCTCAGTCAAAGGAGACAAGAAGGACTCAGATGCGGGAGAGCCAAGGAGACGCCGGAGCCCGGACGAGGACCGTGAACGAAGGAAAGAGTCCGATGTGGCAGGTCGCCCTGTACTAGTCGAGACAGAAAGGGAGTCGGAACGACAGCGAGAGCGGACAGGGGGCGACTCGAGAGGAGCCGCTGAAGCCACGGAACGCCACAGGCGAGATGCTGAGGCTAAGCTGGCCGGAGAGGCAGTCGTGTCATCATCAGATTCTGACGACGCGAGGCGGACATCCCGACGACAGCGGCCATCCAACGCCTTCAACCCAAACGATGCCTCGGACTTGAAGCATATTAAAGAGCAACTCGCCGCCATGGAGGTGTCGGGTGGCTTAAAAGGGAGAGAGCGGGAGAGCACTCCCACTGAAGGCAAGAAGGAATCTCGTTCACCCTCTCCGGCGCAGGAGCAGAGGTCTGGCGACTCGTCGAGGGATCAGTCTCGTGGTCGCGAACTTGTTGTGCCCGACGCGGATGGGAAACAGGTTCGAGTCGTCTCGCCCCCTAAAGACAAATCAGACGACAAGCCTCTCAAGGGCATACTCAAGCAGCCTCGTGTCCGCTTCCCAGAAGAGGCCAATCCAGTCCGTGAGGGTGTGGCGCCCCATAAAGAAGACAAGAAGTTGAAGGAGGCTCCAGCAGGTGCCAGGTGGACCAAAATCAACCGAAAAATAGTCAACCCAGAGGCCCTGACTGTTGGCAAGGAGAGATTTGAGGTTCGAGACGACTTCGTCATTGTTCTCCGCGTTCTGAGCAAAGAGGAGATCCAGGCTTATGCTGCTGCAACACAAGTGCTGAGAGGTACGTCGTATTTCGTCTGTCTTTTTGCTTCAAATATGCTGACAATTCAAGCAGAGAGGCGGCGGAACAAGGGCGAGGGAGATCGCGACCGTGACCGCGATCGCGGACGCGAACGGGACCATGAGCGTGAAAGTGACCGCGACCAGGACGGCGAAGGAGGTCGACGACACAGAAGCCACCACCACCGGCACAGGGATGATGACTTGGAGGAGGCAGATGACAGAGACCGCGACCGCAATCGCGAGAGGCGCAGACGCCACAGGAGAGAAGACGAGGATGAGTACGAGCCTAGACAGAGGGACTCGGAACAGCACCACCATCGATCGTTCCGAGAGCGAGAGCGGGAGCGAGAGCGAGCAGCTGAAGTGTAATATTGGGCATGGCGTTGATTGCGTAATGTGTTTTCGATATACCACGGCGATTGGGGAACATGTACGACGGAGCAGCTGGACGGGATCTCAGTGTGTTGCGAGCATAAATACATAATATGATTCTAGGACTTGGTCTGGAAAGGGCAGCGGTCTTTGATGTGTCTATCGCCACATGAATGATACTAGAAGGCGAGCTGGGTCGTGTTTACACAGCGTGACATTAAGGGCCCCTTTTCCAGTTGCCATGCTTCCCGATCATCGTGTCATGCGCATTTCTTTCAACTGCTCTGACACTTCCTGGTGATGAGGTAACTGGAGACGGCTCAACGCGGCAAACGCGCGAGCAGCGGCAAGAATAAAGCAAAAAGACTAGTTCTTAGCGTCTCTGCCTAGAGCATTTGCTCATACATGAGGCCAACAGACGACGTTGCGTGTACGAGTTCCTAGTCAGTATGAGGCAAACGCCGACTGTCACTAGAGCAGCTTTAGGAAGGTGGCCTTATAACTTTGAGTCTCGCAACCAACAACTCTCTCCTTTTTGTAGGAACTTTTGTACGCCCTAGTGTGTTATATACGCGCTAGCATGCGAGTGTTGGCTTATACACGGAGTAGCGTCAGCTATCCTTACTGAAAGCAGTTGTTTGTTTACGTCCTGTGGCTATTTTGTTGCCAAGGGCAATAGGCAGAAATTCACATCTGGTCCTGGGAGCTGGGTTTTTGGGTGCGGCTTGCTTGCTCCGTCAGCTGGGTCGTGGTTGCGGTCGGTTGTGAGAGGCAACGTGGAATGTCAACGCTGTGTTAAGAAGAGTATAAATAGTTGGTGTTTCGCTGGATGTATGTTGCGTGTCCAGAAGATACTACAGCCTGACGAGAAGCAAAGAGACGAAAGCATTGAAGAGAAGAGTCGATAAAATACTAAAGTTGTCAATATGTCTACTTTGGCCATCCGACCACACTCCATCGTCAACCACGAACACAACGAAACACAACTCTCCCCAACCAAGCAAGCACCCAAAATGGCGCCCACCTTCGCTCTGGAGACAAAGTCCTTCACGCCGCCGACAGAGCGCCGGCCACTGCGCATCAGCTTCACCACCTCGTCCCACGGCCGCGGCGACGCCAGCGCCCTCTACCCGGCGACGTACCTGCAGCTCTCGTACAGCTTCGGCGACGAGGGCATCGAGGTGTTCAGCCCGGACTTCATCACGCCGCGCGACGTGGAGGTGCACCGCAGCGAGGACGGCGACGACGAGCGGGACGTCTACTCCATCGCCGTGGCGCCCAAGGACGTGCCGCGGGCGCGCGTGCCCGCGGGCAACAGCGGCGCCGCCAAGGTCACACTGCACGCGTGGAAGCAGCACAAGCTGCTGGGCAGCGAGGTCGTGGGCGTGGTGGAGGGATGGGGCATTCAGGAGTGAGAGAGGGAGGGAGAGCAGTTGAGTCCAGGTTGTATGTGTATCTGTATATGGAGGGCCAATGTGCGGGTTGGGGTGGGGAGTTTACGGATCATGCACGGTAGGGCTTTATGATAATGACATGGAAAAAGGTTTCATTTGCTCTCGTTGCAGTTTCCTCGTGCGATGGGAAACTTGACTTCTCTTCTGCCTCGATGGAGCTCATAACCGCTCTGGGAGTCGACGATACAAGCGCACATGTAAATGTAGACTCCTCTCTACCCTAACCCGACCATCCAGGAAATTTCAAGGTTCAACCAACACCCCTTTTGAAACCCTCTGCATGTCCACGCCGCCCTTCATCTCCGGATATTGGAGTATCCAAGCCGTCCACTGGTCAGGTTGAACACCTGGTCTCTCTCGGAGCGCTGTGATAACTACGAGTATGCGACCTGCATGGACCTACAGGCTCTTCTCGCATTCCCCAGCCATCGAGGTAACCCGTCCATCCATCTCCCGACTCCAAGCAAGCCGTGACAATGCAACGCGAGGATGGGTACGAAGCAACACAAAGACCACCAACCAACCTGCCTAGCACGGCACGTTGATATGCCACTCTCGACGCAGGGTCATGCCACGAGCCGCAAGCTATAAAGGGCCTCCCCTCGCACCGACGGTTCGCCCTCGGGTGTGACGAACGGGCGCACCGCCAACGGAACGGGGCTGAACATGCACATCTTTCGCGGTGAAATTGCGCCTCGCAACCACACCACTAACACGCAGCCAGGGGCAATCTGGGCTGTTCCCTTCGCGGACCGGCGCTGCTGTGCCATGTGATGTTCCCGCATCCATCACCAACCCTGTGCTCCCGCGCGCTTCGTGCTGACGCCCTCGGTTTGCCGGTTGCCGTGCTCATTTCCGGAGAAGCAACCGTTGGCCGACGTGGGCGCCGGTGGAGATGGGGAGCAGAGGACGAGGCGAGCAGTTTCTAAAATAAGAGGGCGTGCGTTTGACGCAGCAATGGCTGCCCGTAACGGCCATGCGCGGCCGCCCGTGTTGCAGATATCGTATGCACGGGAAGCAACGTGACAGGACGTGGTCGCTCGCGAGAATAAGCTTAACACGGGCCAGCTCCGTATCACGGCCTCTCTCGCACGCTTGACTGTTATCACGAAACACTCTTGGGGGCCATCACGCCTCCGTCCAACGCCCGGCTGTGCAGTCTCCGGAGAGTGCTTGCGCTCGCTGCCGACGGATCTCCTACCAACCAGCCCGTGAAAGAATAGCCAGCTTCCCCTATCTTGTTCCCCTGCGGCACATACATGCAGCCAGTCATCCAGTACCATTTCATGTCAGCCTCGCGGCAGCAGAGCACGGCGCCGCAGTCAGCCTTCTACCCCTTCTTCATCTTGCGCAGAGCGGCTATCGAGCCACCCCGGCAGCAGGCCCAGGCACACCGTCGGCCTGCGAGTCTGAGTCTGCGCATGTACGGAGTACTCATACTCGTACTCGCAGGCGCTCCGATAGCACGCACAGCCGCACACCGACTTCTGGCCGCGGCCGCCCGGAAAGGGGGGGAGGGAGGGGGCGTGTAGTCGGTACGCTGCGCCGTGGCGCCGCGCTGTGCGTTTGGCACGCCGCTCTCTTGAAGACCAGCGAATGAGACATGCGCCGGGAGTCCGGGTCGCTTTTGAGCCTGCTCGGCCAGTGCGATAATGGTACGGGGTACATGGCGTAAGACATGGTTGGGGCCGACCAGAGGCTTGGTTTGAAGATTCGCCCGCGGAACTGGCGCACATATTCCACGGAGCTAGCTTGTAGCCGTATTTCTGCTCTCTCCAGGGAAGCGTAGTCGTAGTCATGGGGGTTTCGATTACGATGAGCTTGCCATGAGTCGGACCAAAGTAACAGAAAGCTTTCAATCTCAGCCTGCTCCGTCACCAAGTGAACACTCCGTGTCGGTTACCCCGTTCAAGTGCGGACTGCCATAGCCAGGTTCTCCAGCCACGGCAATGGCCGAAGAATGGAGATTGAGTAAGTGACTCGGCATGCAGTCTTGATGGACAGGCAATGCCAACGCCTCTGGCCGCGTTTCACTCTGCCAATGCAAGTTGAACGTCGTAGGCTGCGGCAGCCTGTGAGATGGAGCAGTCGTCAGTAGGTGCAACGAACGCGGCATAACGACTGCAACTAGTATATAGAGCGATGTGCTTGTTCCTGAACGTCTGTTATGCCGTGCCTGCATATGCCCATGTAGCAAGGCATTCCTTCCGTGCTTCTTACGTCCCGCCAAGCTCTCCATCTTCGATCACCCAGGGAGCTGGGCGATGGCTTGTCTGCATATCATACAGTCGCTTAAGTTCGGTGCAGATGCGGAAGCGGTCCGCCCTTTGCCTTTTGAGAAGGCAGGCTCACCATTCACGCAGGTCCGACGGTCACCTCCTCTGCGGCCAAGTGGCGTCTATCCCTCCAACAAGAACCAGCTAGCTCCACGTGCTTGACCGCCGGCAGTTTCCAGCGCCCAAAAAAAGAACACGGCTGGCTGCCAATCTGCTGTACATACTCGTACTCGTAGTCTTAAGGCCTTCTCGAAACCGTCAGTCAAAGGTGGACCCCGCGACGAGGCCATGAGCTTTCAACCGAAGTGTAGCTGAGTCCCCCCTGCCATGCTGCTGGTCAGTCTAGCTCGGAAGCCGCGGCGACCCCGTGTAAGTCGCTAGATCCATTTGTACGGAGTACGAAGTACGAGTAACCAGTAGGCTCATGTCGGATCCTAAAAAAGCTACTGGTGGTACGAGTATTCGTACTCGTCATTCAAGGGGTCGCCATTGGCCTGAGTTGATGGCTTCACATGTAAATCAATGTCCAATTTCACTTCTTTTTTGAATGCCATGATTAAGGAAGGTTCCGAAGGAAGATTTCTGAGGCGTGCTCTACAGTCTTGTCAAGACCAGGGTGTGCCAAGCTCTCCTGAGTGCGTCAGTTTAATTTGCGGCGGCCTGGCGGACGGGGCGCAAGGAGTTGTCCTCACTGCCATCTAAATACGGAAGCAGTCTACGAATTGTGCACCATGCGTGTTAGCCGCACAGCAAGGTATCATGTGCGAGACTTCGATATCGGCGGTAGCTACCCACAGAAAGATGGCGTGCCGAAAGGATGAATAAAACATTGAGTGTTGTCCCTAGCCGAGGGACTTCGGCAGCAGAATCCATTGGTTCTCACCGGACCACACAGACAGGCCAGATAGCCCTTATGGGCAGACAGGCGGTTCGGCCTTGCTCGCGAGGCTGACGCGCCAGATCCGACGCGATGTTGCCCTTCCTGTCAAACCTGGTCAGGTGCATAGACGCGAGCAGCTGTGCGCAATAGGGAGATGCAGGCCACAGGGGAGTTGACTCGCCTCGACCGGAACCTCGTGTGTCATGCCGAGCTCGAAGCGTAATGAGCAGGGGACGGCAGATCCACCAAGGTCGGGAGTTGCCGTTCGATGGCTTGGGCCGCCTTCTTGCACGCATGACAAGAAACGGAGCAAGGACTCATTCGCGCCGTCGCAGCGCGTTTGCAGCGTCCGGATGCCCGTGGTCCAAACAGCGTACTTCGTATCGCTTCTGTCCTCATCGGTGCGTGATTGGCGGGAAGAAGGTGTGGTCAACCCCCA
This sequence comes from Tolypocladium tropicale, assembly GCA_024340005.1. NCBI lineage: Eukaryota > Fungi > Ascomycota > Sordariomycetes > Hypocreales > Ophiocordycipitaceae > Tolypocladium > Tolypocladium tropicale. The sequence goes on along the minus strand of JALHBU010000074.1, from coordinate 130,175 downwards.
CCCGTCACGCATCCAAGAAGTCGCGTCACCCGGGTATTGCTCATGCCCGACTGAAAGTAGGATCCGGGGCTCAAGGATGCTCTTCCGGTGCGTCCTCATGTTCGCAGCTCGCGGCACAAGTGCGCGAGGAATCATGATGTTTGCCTGTCGGGAGCCCGAATGAGGCGCCTCGACTTCTGCACGACCGCGCTTCGTCGTCCGCACTGCGTCCAAAGAGCACGCCCAAGAAGGGAACGCTCTGCGGTCTGGCGAGTGGAGTACTGCGGTGGCCGAGTAAACCGTATTGGAAGCAGCAACGTAGCTGTGAAAGCAGACTAGCTTGGTGCGCCATGCGCGCCCGCGAGCGAATGCTAATGCTCAGCCGACAATATCGGTGGAGTAGCTGAATGGATGCAACGCCGGCCGGTAGGCCTCCGCCCAGTGCTCTCTGCGTCATCTGCGAGCGGAAACGCCTCCCAGCAAACAGGCAAACTGCGCCTGTCGTCGTCTTGCGCAGAGGTGTGACGTGATGTCTCCAAGGCACCATCTCGAGCTGTGGGCAACGGGAAAGGCCCTGGCAGGGAACTCGGAGGCTACCCGTTTTCCCCCCTTGCCCGGCCTGCCGACGCCTGCCCTCCCCCACATGGTTGCCTACCCTTGCCCCCCAGGGATATGAGGTCGGTGCCTGGACGAATCCCACCCAAGCCGAAGTTGAGATGTGGGAAACAGGTCAGGCTAGCGGCCGTGGGCAGCGTCCCACAACGGACGGCAGGGGCGTGTGGACGCACACCCTTGACCAGCAACTTTTGCTCCCGACCAAGGTTTCGATGGGGCCTGAGACGAAGCGCGGTGGCCACTGCAGGACTCGAAATTGAAGGTCCGTTGCGCCAGCCAGAGACGATGGGCTGCCAGTGTGCTGAGCATTGCGTGCGAGCATCTTTCAACGTCGCTCACGAGCCGGCACCGACAGAGGCAAAGACCAGTCGGCTCCGGGAGATTTTTACTCGTAAGTCGAGTGAGCTGACGGGTACAGTAACCCGAGATGCATCAAGCCCCTGTGAGTGGTGCAAATATCAGTGTCGCAGGGGTTCTTCCTCGGTAACGGGCTCCCCCTTCTCCCGTGAGCAAGCAAGACAGCCACGCCGCAGCGGGCGTCACGAAGGAGCCTCCCCCAAACGATTAACAATGCTGGTGCCGTCGACAGACACTGCAAATGCTTCATGACCTATGCTGGATCCCTCGAAATTGTGGAAGGCGGTGGCATCGGCGGCTTGTGACTGGTTGGTCGCCATCTGCCGCACTCGTTGGTTTATGCCTCATACTTCCTTTAAATAGATCACGCTGGCGATCTGGCCCTTGGCTTCCAAATAGGTATTTTGGCGGCGCCTCGTGCCACGTTTGTGGTTACAGCGTGTACCGGCCACGGAGCAGTGCGATAGATGACAATTTGTTTCGCGGAAACTCGACAGAAAGAAGCCACCCTGGCCGATATAAATAGCACCGGCGAAGGTAATTTACGGAGTGATCGCGCAAGGTTCTGTCTGGATCAATGTACGGAGTAATCAGAGGGCAAAAGGGCATCGCCTGATCTTGGCAGGGGATGGAGATCTAGCCCCCGCCCCGAAGCATTTGCTGCCACTGGTCCGGCGTACGATCGCAGCCCGAGCCACGAATGGATAACGCTCCCAGGGGGCGTCGCCACCTTTGCGCCTCGCTCCGACGGTCCGGGGTGAAAGCGGTGGCGTGGACGAGTACTCGTAGCTGTCGTAAATACTCGGAGACAGCTATGCCTACTCGTAAGCAGGTATCGTACGGGACGCACTGTTCGAATGAGGCCGAGCACGGTTACAGCCCCCGACCCTGTGACGATATGGCCGTCGATGCTGAGCCTTGCCAATGTTGTTGCACAGTTCCGGCGACTCCAAACACGGACCAGGTGGTCTCCTTGGCCAGCCTTCGGAGCGTTGCTGGGTTGGCAAGGTTGGATTGAAAATGTGCGGCGGGAATCTTGACCATCTCTGGTACGGCTAGGAGCCAGCGGCGGCCCGGACTATCCATTCATCTGCCCCAAAAGACGGTGTTTTTGGTGTCTAAGCGGCGACTATCCTCCGGAAAATTGCCACCGACGCCGGGCGACGGCGATGAGAGCATTCGGCCCATCTTGCGATCTTGATTTCTCCGTCTCAGAAGACTGCGCCGCGCATGATGCGGCCACACACCTGCCCTCCAGCTTTGTGGCTATGACAAACGGCGGCGCAGACTGAGTCCAGAAAGCCACCGGCCTCTCTGAGCAGCTTCCAATTACGGCATTGCGCGAGCAAGTCGCTGAGACGGACTCGGGTAGCCAGCGCGGCTCAGCAACCATCTGCGCAGTATCCACCAAGCGGTGGCACCAGCTGGTAACCTTTTTGGAGTTGTTGGGCGCCATAGCGGAGCACGCCATCGTGTTCGCAAGCAGCGAGTCATCTCCATGTGTCGGAGAGATCACAGCTGCCCCGTTGATTGATTTGGGAGCAGAAATCGGCGGATGGACTGCAAGTTGCTGGCATGTCGTTGAATGCAAGGCTGCGAGCAACTCCAGACACGCCGCAACTGCGTCACGCAGCCAGGGCCCCGGCTGGGTGCCGGCTTGGTGAGCTTGTCGGGCTTGCAAGGGTTTTGCCTCTCCACTACCCGCGCCGACAGTGTGCCCATCCCCGGTCCGTAACTCCGCACTCTGCCCGACCGTTGCAACTTTAGACCTCCCGGGCAGCGGGGATGCAGCGAGCGATGCCAACCTTGCGTGCGCGCGTCCGGGGCCATGTGGAACAGGGCGCTTGAACCCTTCCAACGCAGCAATGCGTTGCAGTCAGCCCTATGGGCCGCGTCTCGTCAACACGACCCTATCGGCGGGTAGCCAGCTCTGGGACATGTCCTTGCCGAGTCGGGTCGTGCGAAGAAGTGCTGCGGCCAGAATTGAGAGCCAGGTGTGTGCGAAGTACTCCGCAGGCCGTGGGCAGTGCGGCGCGGCTCCCAAGTACTTTTGACCAGCCCACGCAAGCGCAAAGCCTAATGCCATTCATGTAATCCATACCACGCGGACTTTTTGAGGAAAGACGCAGCACTCATCGTACTTTGGAACAACCGAAAACAGGAACCCAAGCTGCCGGAAGATATAGTTCCGTCGTATCCTTTGTTGCAAAATCAGCCGAAGACGAGAGCACGTCGTAGGCAGCTGCTCGTACGAGGCGTGTTTGCTACCCTGTACCCTGAGATAGCTCCCTTGAGCCCGACGTTCGGCGCCAGGCACAGGGCCGTTGGTAACCCACCGGCGCGCTCGAGGAGGTGGGTGGACACGAGGCCGGTTCGTCCTAGTGCGGACCGTAGCGTCGGTGGCTCAGTCCCTGGCCCAGACGGCGGCCCATTCCAGCCCTCGCAGTCCACGTGCGCGCGGTGTGCTAGTGCCCTGAATCGGTGTCAGTCCAGCGACTTCACTTGCCCAAACCGAGCCACGCGATGGAGCCGGGCCCCCCCTGTTGACGTATCCGCGGGGGGAGGATTGGGCTGCGACAACCGGAGGCAATATCAGATCGGACTGAAGGCAACGGTGAGAGGGGAGCAATCGAACGCTCCCCGGGCGGCCTGCGCTGGCGCAAATGACGCCGATCCCGAGGCAGGAGGCGCCCGGAGGACGGGGCAACACGAGCTGCCCACCTGCCCGTCTCGGCGGGAAGGAAACAGGCAGCATCGATTGCCTCCCAGGCCCCTCCCCACGAGTACCCAACACGCGCACGCGCGCAGCACGAGTACCTACGGGGGTACGTACCGGGAGGGCGCTGAAGAAATGAGCTCACAGTGAATCGCTCCGTTGTTGGGGGGAGCGCCGTCAGCGCTGCGGGTCCAACGCCCTACTTGCAAATCTCCTGTGCTGCCCTAGGGGCCGCGATCATCTCGACCGGACGCAAGAAAAATTTGCAGCCAATTTCTGGGCCGGACGCAGAGGACCTTCCAGTGCCCAGGGCGCGGGCAGCCGTACATCAGCATTTATTATCATTTCCAGAGAATTCCGAGGCGTCCATTGTTCGTCCTCGACTGTTCGTCTGCTCTCCAGCTCCCGCCCGTCCCATCTTGATCGTCGCGCGCCACCCGCGCTACAGCCTACGTCCTTGTAAAGGCAGTCCTGGCCGCCTGTCTCAGGCCCAAGCCGCTGCTAAGAATAATTGGAAGGCTGACCGCCCTACCACAGGCGGCGCTCCAGCTCGGATCTTCTGTACGTGTTCCACCTGTCTGTCTCGCATCCCCCCCCACCGGCTACGAGTGCAGGCTTGTCGGTCTCTGTTGGCAAGGCCCGGTGGCTTCTCTGGGCCAGGCTATCCCGACTCAGGTTCATCCATCCCTGCACTTCCATCTGCTGCACTTCTCTTCCGTCTTCCCTCCCACATGCGAACAGACCCGTCATCGCAAGGCTGTCAAGTTGGAAGAGCGTGTCTGATGGTGTGGCCAAGGCTCCGACGTCGACAACTCCTTACCCCTGCACTCGCGTCTGTCTGTCAAGAACTCACCAGCGCCCGGGCTGCCGCTTGACCCTGTCCAACCCGTTCGACGAGGGCCGACCCTGCAGAAAACCCGTGCATCACCATTTGCTCCTCCCGTCGACAACATCGCTGCTCTGCACAGTCGTTCGATACGCGACGGCGCCGACAGCTCGAGCGTCTTCAGAGACGTCAGTTTTTCAGAACCGCCAAGCGAGAGCCACGCGCCGCCTGTCGCTCAGAGAGCCGTCGACTCCTCGTCACCTGTCGCACAGCACGGCGCGCTACCCGAGCCGTCAAACGAGCGCGCAATCCCGATTATCGTCGCGCGAAATCCCACTCTCGAGGACCTGGAGCGACACAGCCTCCCGTGCAACCGCGCCGTTGGGAACACCGAGGTCCTGCTGCCACGAGGCTGGACGTGTGCGCGCCTACACCCAAGCAACGAGACTTGCAGCAGCTGCCACCCGGCATCGCGACTCTCCAGCGCGAAGCTGCCCCCAAAACCGAGGTGTGCACTTCCTGGCCTTCTCCCACGCCATCTGCCAGGGTTCATTGCTGACCCAACGCCGCTGACAGCCCCCTAACGCTCGCCGACCCCACCGTCCCAAACAGGACGGGAGGTACCTGGTACCTGGTACCTGACTGCCCCGAAACCGTTGTCCTTTGGGCTCTGTCCAAGTTCCTGGTACGTACCTCGAGACCGCATTCTCCCCACTGCTGCTCAATGCAATTGCACGGCTTGCTTCACGACGGGACGCGATGCAATGTCCAGAAAACCGCATCGAACACCCTCCATCTCGTTCCATTGCTTGTTCTTTCTTTTGGGCATGCGCACCTGCCTGCACCCACACCCCCCTTGGCCTGGCGTCGTCGGCGTCGAGCTGTGAGCCGAGCGCTCGGAATCGCGTCCCGGCGACCAGGCTGGGCGTAAGCAGGCTGGGGCCTGCCTTGCCGCCAAGTGTCGGCGTGGCTGCTGCATGTACCTGGCCAACGGCCACTGCCAGGCCGACGGGGATCGCAGGGCCGCCCTGGTCAGCACATGTGTTTTGCCGCGCTTTTGCTCATCACTCACTCACCTTGATGTCGGCAATCCGACGATGGCAGCATTGGACCAGAACTGACATTTGTTGACCTTAGAGCGACTCAGCCCGGTGCCTGTGAACTGCGCGGGTCATATTGCCTGCTTTTGCCTCGAGCCAAGGTACGCACCCGTGATTGTGGCGGCCATAACGGAGCGCTCGATCGTCTAGCAAGCATCGGCATGCACGGACTGACTCTTTACGCCCAGATCGTACACCGTGCTAGAAGTGTTTGCGATAGATCTGCGAGGTACGTTGAGCCCTTCATTCGTGCGCTCCAATGCACTTCTCGGCCTCCGTGGCAAGAGACACTGTCCGCATGCGCAGAGAAGCTGACTATGCCACGAAACAGTGTCTTGTACAAGCGTTTGCAAGCTCATACGTGAATTTGACGGAGACTGAAGACCACCGTATAATCTCAAAAGTTTCTGAGCGTCAGTCTCATTTTCACAATCAGAAACGACCTCAGTTTTGATATCAAACTTCGCCCTTGCAGGTACGTTCAAAGCTGGAGCCTCTGGATGCTGGCAAAGTCCTATATCGACCTCAGTTTCCCCCTCGTTTCTTCTCTTGCTCTCTGAAGCGAGGCATTCCCATTGCGCTCCCGCAGGCTGCACTGCCTATATGAGCCATTCCTATGAATATGGTACTGGGACTTGCTACGTCTTGCAGTCGCTCGTTTGTTTGACCGCGAACTTGCCGAGTGCGCCGGGTTCGCCAATCGCATCAACAGCCTTTACCGCCTGGCATTTGTTCACAGAAAAGCTAATCAATATTGAACTTAGGCATCAAATTCTACTCGACCGGTTCTCGGCTTCCAGAATCGGCTGCACAGAGACGTTAAGTCACGGCAAGAGGAAGCGCCCCAAGGCCCCAAGTGTCAAACTCAGTGACTTCAACGGTTAGTGCTCGCCGATGCCGCTTTTCCCTCAGCTTGCTCTTCTCATGGATACTTGGCCGAGCACAAGCCAGCAACAGACTGAGCGGACTAGCTAACATGCAAGCTGCAGAACGTTTCGTCTCCCCGTCGTTTTCATGACTGCAACCATGGCCACACACCGCCAGGTACGCGGCCACTTCAAAGACGAGCCTGGTTCTGACCCTGTGAGTTGATCCCTTTCTTCTGTCTGAAACCTCAAATCAAATGCAATTGCCGAGTGGCTTGCTATGACCCCAAGTCCCCTGAACACATCGATCGATCGCATTGCCATCTCTGGGTCGGCGTTACCAGTGAGATGCTCTCCCAGAGATGCGAATCCAATATCATCCGAGCTGCTCAAGTGGCATGCAGAGGTCCGCCCCGGGTCGACTTGGCCATGAATGCAGCAGACCTGCAGTACCTGCAGAGCCGGCAGGCCTGTCGCAAGCTTGACCGGGTCAAGACGGCCGTGGGTTTAGCAGGGTAACTCCTGTTTCACCACTGGCTAGGGTGCCCGCATGCGACAGGGGGGTGGGTCGTCCCGGCGTGGTACCGCGAAGCCGGCGTCCACAGTGGGAGGGCTGAGTCGGAAGGCTGCAGCCTTCGCATCAGCTCTCGTCATTTGTTGAACACGTCAGTGAGCAACGACGCGGCCGGTCTATCGGCGCGCAAACGCCTCGCCATTGCAGCAGCGCGCCGAGTGGCGAGCCGCGGGCTGAGAATGACGCAAGGAGACAAACCGCCGGGCAGCAGCGAAGCTCTTACGGCCATCAGCGGGTTTGCGAGGCTGCTAAAGATTGAGTTCCATCAACGTCGGCTCAATAGTGCGCCTGCAGCAGCGACGACAGTGGGCCGCAACACGACTGCACAGCGCGATGCTGAATGGGGAGTGTTCCGGGACACGCGCCTATTCCGCTCCGCTGGAGAGAGACCTCGAAGCGACATGGGGAGAGGCCAGAGCCGGTGGAGATTGGCGAATGTCTACCCAACGCGCTACGCCCCCCCCGAGCCAGCCAGTCGCAGTACCCCAGTGGGGCCAAAGGACAATGGCGGTGGCTGTCGAAGAGCGTGAGCCAGAGCCGAGTGATTCATATCTGTCTTGCCAGCTGTGGCTTGGCGGCAGACGCAACACAAGGTCCTCGTCGAGCCGAGCGGTTTGAAGGCGGGCGGACGAGTGTCGTGCCCGCCGAAAGCGAGAAGGACCGCGAGCTTCCACTGGGGAATGACGGAGAGGGCGAGCAGAGCTGCTCGTGGGGCGTGTGGAGAAGGGCCTGGTCTTGCGAGAAGTAGCGCAGACTCGGCGCCAGCCGTTCGGCCAACGCCAGAGTCAGGTCCGGTACCTCGCTCGGAGCGTTGCGCTCTTCCACAGAGGCTACCGCCTTTGGCACTTGGGCAAGCTCCCATCGACGTGCCGTTCCCAATGTACGCCTCGTTGCGGACAGGGGGGGCGGTGGGACCCATCCCATCCACAGCTGCCTCTGGGGGGCGTGGGCATGGGAATGGCCGGCGGCCTGGCAATTGGCCCAAGGTGCCTTGGCTTGCTTTGCCGCTGCTCCTGCTCTGCCTCTGCTCGACAGCCATGCACACCGCTTATGGCCCAACGACGAGCAAGCAGGCGACCCAATCCCGGGCGAATCCTGGTCCGCGGGCTAGCCCCGGCCCTCGAGTGCTCCATTGGGCAGCTGCCCCTAGGAAGAGCGCTTCCTGGCTCCCCGGTCGACATGGTCCATTGGTTGTTTAATCAAATGGCTTCGCCCCCCTGCTCACGTTTCTTCCATGCGCTGGCCTCTCCCGGTCTCTTCTCTCATCCCACCACCCTCCAGAGACACCCGGCCGCTCCCCGAGCTCTCTCCACGCACCCCACCCCCTTGTCGTCGAGATGCCCAAGTCAGAAGAGGCCACACGGGTCTAGCTGTGGCCTCTTGACCTCGAGCGTCTGTGTGCTTGCCCTGGCCGCCCTCACACGGTCCCTCAATCTTCACCGACAGCACTGGCTCCAGCTTGGCGTCGAGAAGTTGATGCTAGCAGCACCTTCGCGTCTAATACCTCCTTTCCGCCGCTTCGCCTTCACATTGGCCGGCCTGGGATAGGGTTCCGAGGGCCAAACACGCGCACCCCGGGGACTTGCAACCATCCCCACACATCTTTCACAGAACGGTACATGCCTACATTGTCAGCCCATAGCATACCCACTTGGGATCCCACCTTTGCTCCCATCCCCATAGCCTTGGTTCAAATATTCCCTGTTCCCCTGCTGGTTCTTCATCTGCGCCACCACCCCCATCGTCTTCCGCCTGCTGCCACAACCGCGTACTCCTGTCATTACTCTTCTGGCCCGCGGAGTGTCTCGCCGTACCAGACCAAGAGATTTGGGCCTGGAGTTTCTCGCGTTCACGAACTCATCGCCGCCTGCGTGTCCTTGGACATCGAACTGGAGTTGCCGCGGTATATTCCCCCTGCCCATTCATCTCTCAACTGCCCAAGGAAGGAACCCTTTTGCTGTAGTCAGCAAAGGGCAGGCAAGGTTGCTTTATCAGCGTGGTCGTTCTGGGCCTAGCACGCCTCACCCGCGCAATCCCAGCTCTCGTCAGGGGATGATGGCCCACTCCACCAGAGCTCCCCCAGACCTGGATGCGGTCCAGGGGGCGAAAATAAAACATCGACGCGTCCTACCTCACCTTGTTTTCTTGACCTGTTGAAGCACCTTCTTTCATGTCGATGTCTTACTGATGCCCCCCGTCTCTATGCAGCATCATACCCACCACCAGCAACAGGGTCCTCCGCCTTCGCAGCACCTTCACCATTCTCGACCGCCGAGCATCGTTCACCAGCACCAGCAACACCACCCACAGGGCCACGCGCAGCACCAGCAGCAGCACCACCCGCAGGGCCACACGCAGCACCAACAGCATCAGCAACAGCATCAGCAGCCCCAGCCGCCTCAGCCCCAGCACCATCAGAGCGCGTACTCATCCACTCACTCCCTCCCGCAGGCTTACCAGGCCGGCAACCAAGGAGCGAACACCCAAGACAACCTGGGTTACTATAGTCACCCGAGTCCGTATAGCACGCCAGGCGCGAACAGCGGATATACGTCCGCCGGTAAGCTCAACCACATTGACTTTCCGTGACCGTTTGGATGTTACGTGCGCGATGCTGACTGCGCAAACAGCAGACACTTCCGACATGATGGCCGCCGCACAAATGCCTCGACCACCCTACCCCCCGATGTCATACCACACGCCGCAGTCGAACTCGCCCGCATCAGTCGCATCGCCTTCTCAGCATGATCAGCACAGGAGCATATACGGTCAGCCGCCGTCTCAGCATCTACAGCAGTCCATGTACTACCAGCCGCAACCGCACTACCAGTCGATGCCGCCTCACCCGGCAGCCTCGCCGTACGCACAGCATGCGCACCATCCGCAACAGTCCATGACCTCGCAGCCAAACATGATGATGTCTCACACGGCGCCGCAAAACCAGATGGCGCAGCACGCAGCTCAGCATGCCCAAGCAGGCATGACCGGTAGCCCGCGGCCCAAGATGGAGCCTCAAGGCCCCGTTCAGCTTCAGAAGCAGCCCCAGACGTCTCCGATGCCGCAAGCACAGCACCAGCAGGCCGCGCCGCAACTCCAGAGCCCCGGAAATCAAGCTGCGGGTGTCAACCCTAACGCTGCTCCGGGACCCATCCCAGCGACGACTCCTCTCGTCGTCCGACAAGACGGAAACGGCGTGCAATGGATCGCGTTTGAATACTCTCGGGACCGGGTCAAGATGGAGTACACCATCCGCTGCGACGTGGAATCCGTCAACACCGATGAACTTTCGCCCGAGTTCAAGCAGGAGAATTGCGTCTATCCCCGAGCATGCTGCCCGAAGGACCAGTACCGTGGCAACCGTCTGATGTACGAAACGGACTGTAACAGGGTGGGGTGGGCGTTGGCGCAGCTCAACCCGCCCCTGCGCGGCAAGCGAGGCTTGATCCAGAGAGCGGTCGACAGCTGGCGCAACAGCAACCAGGACCCTCGACTTCGAAGCCGACGAGTGCGCCGCATGGCCAAGATGAGCACCCGCAAGCAAGGTCAGGGAACGCCGACGCCGCACCCCGGCGCCGCTCACATGCCGGGGCCCAGCGGACCGTCAGGGATGCCGGCGGCTCCCATGGGCCCTGGTGGTGCACCAACCATGGGCAAGCCCGGGCTGAGCAACATGGGACAGCCGATGCACCATCATGCTGGGGGCCATCCCGACGCAGGCGCCCCAGGCGGAGGAGACGAAGTCGGTATGTTTCACCAGATGTGATTTGAGCCCTCGCATCGGCGTATGCACTGCTTTGATTTGCTTCCCGCACCTCGACGCATCGCACTGCACCGCAAACACTGCACTGGCTCACCCTTACACACGGCCGTGCTGCTTTGATGATACCAACTCCTTCGCCCTCACTGCCCCCTGTTGCAAAAAAGTACTTTGCACTTTTTGATTTTGTTTTCTCCTGCTCTCTGGTTTCCTATTTTCCTTTGCCTGTCTCTTGTCTTTATCATGTCTGGGGAATGGGCTTGTATCAAATCTTTCTGCTTCACAAATTCTTGTCCTATATAGCATGGGGTCTACGTCGACTGCCGCACCACCTCCACCCGCCCCAACGACGACACAGCGTGCTGCAGTGGCGAGAGTTTGAGATGAGAAGAACCTCCTCCGATTGTCACACTCTCCTGTACATTATCATAAAGTCGCACACGGCTGCCGCTGCTGTCAAGTCTTTGCTTCGCTGCTGGTTTCCGTGCGACTTTTAGACGAGCTCAAATCTGCCTCTTTTGGCTATAAAAAGTTGCGCGCCTTTGTCGGCAGATATAATTTGTCCTTCGACGTCGTTTATTGGTTTTGCTAAGAAGCCGAAAATGGCCATGCTCTTGGGACCCAAGACGAACGGCCGCTCACACCCCAATCCCGCCACGACACAGTCGCGTCAAAACGAGTCTCATGGACAAATTGGGCTAACGTGTTTGTTTGTTGAGGCAACGGCAATTCGTACGAAGACCACCATCACCACCACCAGGCGCCCGCAACCCAAGGACATCCGGGTGGCGGCGGCGACGTGAGACAAACTCATGTCTTCACAGGGTATGGTGGTCAAGGCTACCCTGCCGGCGCCCAAGGCGGGCCGATGTCTCACATGGCTCCTCGCGCGGGGGGTGCGATCCCGGCTGCCCGGAGCCACAGTCGAGGCAACGTAGACGCGCCCGAGGGCTTGTTTCCCGACATTCCCGAGGCGAAGAAGCGCAAGTTCATCCTCGTCGAGGACAACGTACGTGGCGGGCGGCTCCGCGTGCGCGTGACGCTGGACGGCGTCGACACCAACGAAATCCCGGACAGCTTCCGCAAGGGAGCCAGCGTGTATCCTCGCAGCTACTTTGCTCGAGAAATGCAGAGCCCCCCGCCAAGCGCCACGGGCTCGCGGTTCTTCGCCGACGACGTCTCCGACGACGGCACCCAGGAGACGGAGGGCCGGGAGGCAAGCCGCCATCGTGGCTCCAAGGCCTTGTCTGACGTTGTCAAGGTGAAGATTGCCGAGGGCCAGGACGGCGAGGCCACAATCCCGAGGATGAGGAAGTCGAGCCGAGGGAAGGAGGTCAGGCTCAACGACCTCGCATACCGCATGGCGTGGCTCCAAAGCCGCGTGTTTGCCGGAAGGACCGTGTTTCTCCAGCGAGCCTGTAAGTTATGCGTGACGGAGGACGTTTGGTGGTGACTCTTTTTCGGACGCTGACTTTTACTCGCCAAGTGGATTGCTACCGCAACAAGACGCGGGCTGCCATCGAGGGCACCATGCAGGACGTGGCGGCTGTCGCGCCGCACTTTGAGACTCGAGCCGGGAAGCGGAAGTGGGACGACCGAAGGAAGCGTGGAGAGAAGAACGACGACGACGACTAGACCGTTTTTGCCGCGATTTTGATGCACTCCCTTTCTCGTCCCTCTTTCTTACTACTTTTTCTCGAAGCGTGCGCTGCTTGTGGCAGGCTTGGCGTTATGCCACGACCTGGCTTGCTGCTGCTAGAGCCTGCGTTTCTTTAGTACATGTTCCATTGTGCCGTGGTTACGGAGGCCGTTTGGCTCGTCAGATTTTCTTTGGTTATCGACGGTGGGAGAGTTTCGCCTCGTCTTGTTGTCCCCCCGCGGCACATGTCTCACGGGCGTGGACGGACGATATTCCTTGCGGAGAACTTTTGGTATATCATGGAGTGACGGGGAAAGATAGAAGACAAGTTATACGCGCAGATTTTGAAGCGCTTCTGGCCAGTGTCCACATTCCTACTTCGTACATGCGCCTTATGCAGGCAGTGCTGTAGATCCGGCAGCGATAAAAACGAACTGCCTGGCCTGGACGATGGACGTGCATGCTGCGCAGCAACCTTGCAGGTCAAACAAGCATGCGAACTATTAATGACCCATGGAGGGATTCGAGCGGGAGGAACAGGCCGGGGGGCAGAAGGGGGTCCCAGCGCTCCAGGGTCCAACCGGGGGCTTGGATGCTGGCCCGGCCTGGGTTCAGATCCAGGTAGCGCTGCCCTGCTCTCGCGCATGCCAGCCCAGACCACCACGGCGTCGACAAGGGGTTGGGCCGCCCGAGGCGAGGCAACCTGGAAAGGCATGCGAACATGAGCCTGGCACATGGCAGGGCTGGGTTCCACACTGGGGTATTGGCCCAAACGCACGCGCTAGTCGCAAGGCTTAGTTGGACCGCACCGGGCTGGAGACGGCCGTTGAATCCCCCCTCTCAACGTCAAGCGTCGGGGTCGCACGGGGAAGCCGAGTGCACGCAATACGACTGGACGTCCCTCGCCGTTGTGCTGAGACGGTCCTGCGCGCCTGCGTGCAGGTAGCAGCCGCCCGGGGGGCTTCTGATTGCTGGACGGCCCGTCCGTGGCGCGGCGACCCCGACGGAGATCCTGCGAGGCTCGAGGACGGAGGACGAGGACGACGACATCTCCGCTCGGGACGACGAGCGCGCACGCCGTGCCATGGAGCAGCGACGACCGCAGCAGCAGCAGCGGCCCCACGACTACGGCGCCCATGTCCCGCCTCCGCTCTTCACCGCCGAGCTCGAGGCCGCGCCGCTGCGCGGAACCATCGCCGCCCCCGGTGGCGGCGTCGCCTTCGAGATGTCGGGCGAGTCGGCGCCGGTGAAGGGGCCCGAGGACGAGCCCAGGCGACGACGGCCGGTGCAGGTCAGCGACGAAGATATCCCCGCGCAGGCCAACCCATGGCCCTTCCACCTCGAGGACACGCGCGCCGGCAGCACGGACACGGGGGCGGGCGAGGCAGCCGGGGGGAAGGCGGGCGGCAACGACGACGCGCTGGCGGTTCCGTGGCCGTATCACGGACCGCCCGGCGAAGAGGACGGGCCCAGCGCAACCGTGTATCCGCCAAGCTCGGCCTCGGCGGGGGATGCCAAGAAGGGGGCTGCAGCGGGCGAAGGGACGGTGCAGCAAGGCGAGGAGGATGCGGAGAGCGACGGCCGCACGCCGGGCCCCGAGCCGTCCACGGCGTCAGACTATCCCGCGCCGCTGAGGATCTCCCGGCCGCATGGCTCGGCGACGTCGCCGCCGCCTCCTTCGACCCCGGCGTACAGGCCGTACTCGCCGCCTCCCGAGAGGGAAGACGTCGCCGGGCATGACGTCTCGCCGCTGGGGCCGTCGGCCGACGGGACGACGAGCCTTGCGTACCGGCCGTATCAGCCTCCGCCGTCGCCGCCGCCGCCGCAGGAGTCGTATTTTGCTGGTGCTGTGGGAACGGCGCCGCATCACTTCCATGCGCCGCTGCAGCAGGAGGCGAGGATGCCGAGTCCGCCCCTTGTTGCTGCGGCAGCTTCGACGACGACGACGACGCCTTCACCTCCAGCGGCGACGACATCTTTGCCGTCAACGGTGACGACGGCAGACTCGCCGTCAGCGGCGGAGGCCACAACTTCACCGTCAGCGGTGGCGACGACGACAGCCTCGCCGTCAACAGCGCCGGCAGCCGCCGTCCCTCCGGCTCAACAGCCGGCCAGCGCGTCACCGCATCCTTCGGCGGCGAGCCCATCCCCTGAGAGCGTGCCTGCTGCAACGAACACTGCGCAGTCTCCGCGGCCGCCCTCTACTGTCTCGCCGATGGAGTCGCCTCACACTCACTACGCCCCTCGACCTCAGTATCCTCCTCAGATGCAGCCTCTCGGCGTGCCCTTCGTCCCGCCATCACCGTCGGTGGCAGGCATGACGCCGTCGCCGTCGCCGTCCAACTCTAGCTATCACGTCCCGCAACCGACGTACGCCTCAACGCCTGCTTCGACGGCATCCTCGCCGTATCAGGTGCAGCCAGAACACGAGCCGCCTCAACCGCCGCGGCCGCAGACTCACCATGCCATGTCTAGTCCGGCCATGTCCGCGTATCCCAGCCCGCTCTCTCCGCCGCCGCCGTACTCCTATGGAGGTTCGCCTCGTCCTGGCTCACAACCGCCGCAGCACTCACCGTATCATTCACCTCATCATTCACCTCCGGCTCAGTATCCATCCCCTTACCCAGCCCAACCGACATACGCTCATGGCCCCGACGGCGCAATGGGCCCGGGACAAGGCATGCACAATGCTCCGCCGCTCCCGCCTAGACCGGCCCCGGGGCAGTTCGGTCCGCCCCCGATCGGCTTCGGCGCCGGTCCCGCCAACGCGATGGCCTACCCGCCGCCGCCCAAGACCAACTACGCCCCCCGGCCGCACCCGCCGGCCCTCCCGCCACGGCCCAGCGGCTCGGGGAGCCTGTTCAGCAGCGCGTCCTCGGCACGCAAGTGGCTGGACAAGACAAGCCAGGTGCTAGAGAGCAAGCTAGAGGCGGTACTGCAGGGTCCACCGGGCCCGCCCCAGCGACCTGCGTACGGACCGCTGCCGCCGAGGCCGCCGGGGCCGCCGTACCAGAGCGGGCCGCCACCTCCCGGCTGGTATCCGGCCGGAGGCGGGCAGCCTGGGCAGGGAGGGGCGCGGAGGTACGCCTAACGCGGCTTCGGGGAGCTATGGTTCTTTGCAAGGGCAGCACGGTCGAGCATTGTGGCGTCTAGGTCTAGAGAGGCAGGTTGGAAATAAGCAGGCACACACATGATCCCACGGCATGAAGAATATGATATTTGTCATTGCTGCAAAGTGTTTATAGAAGGAAGGCGGCATCAGATCTGAAGCATTTTCATCCAGCAGGTTGGATCGAGCGCTATCGTATCACGGAGCAAAGCGCTGAGGCAAATACGAGCAGTATATGTAATTCATCGTTTCAATGCAAAATACATGTTAGAATGCCTGTCCTTTGTGTACAGCGCATCCGTGCTCCGTCCCGTCAAGCAGAAGCCAGCGTACAACAAAAGGCTCGGTTGAGGAAATTGCATGTAACACACTGCACTCCGTGCCCAGGTATTACGAATGCCCGCACAGCGGCAGGGCAGATCGCCTGACCAGCCTCCGCGAACGTGACCCTCGCGATCGGCAGCATCCGAGCCGTGTCACGCGCACAAGCCAAGCATCCAAGGTGGAAGGCACTCACCGCTGCCCGCTCATGTCGACACACCCAGCAGACAAAGGACACTTAGGGGAGGCGAATGATAGGCCGCTGGCCAGCCGAAAGCGAGTCAGCTGAGGAGGAGCTGGAGGCGGCGCGACAGGACGGGCTCGCTTTCAGCCGCACAGGCGCTGCCCTCGGCCTCAGCTGCTGGTGTAAGCGACATTAGAGGGGGACGGATGGGGGCCGCCCCGTGTTTCTGGCCGAGGCGGCGTCGGACAGGCCCGAAACAGCGGCAATTTGGCCGTGCAATTTGACGACAATGCGTGCCCTGTGATATGAGGGTGATAGGTGGCGGCAGCGATGTATGAAGCACTGGGCTTTGAATAGGCCAATTAGTCTACGCAGTACTAGGGCTTGGGCGTGTCAAGGCACAGGGCCTAGACCGTCGGCGGCTTAATGATCGTCGGTAACACAAGCCGATGAAGCTCGCCGACGACGGACAGGCCGATGGCCGGGCTGTCAGCCGTGGAAGTCACTCCCAGTTGAGTCTCGGACTCTTGGTTGTTTGACATCCATGCTGTCGGCGCGCCCTGTTGAGGTGAACAGACATGACGGACTATGACATCCGCGGTCGCCCACCCGCCCGTCTCGGACCGACCAGAAGTTCGATCACCATGCCGTGTTCCTAAACTGGTGACACAAGCTTGGCAAGCACCGAGAGACACTGTGCTTTGGGCTGCGCCGCCGTCGACGGCCGGTCGCCTATCGTCTCGCCTTGTCTTCAGGTGAGAGCCGCCGAGGCAGGTCGCAGCCTGCGATACGGGCTGCATGAGATTACGGGGGGGCGAAAGAAATGGATAATTAGTCCACGAAGATCAGTATTCGTACAGTATACGTACGCAATCCAGAGCAGCATAACATTCGGTATGCGCTGTGTGGAGCTGTTGATGCCCGATGGAAACGGCAGGGCATCGCTCCGTACTTCGTACTCGTAGGCCTACCGTTACGGAGCGCCGTCCCGAGACACGAAGCGCTGGCGACTGTTT
Source organism: Tolypocladium tropicale (assembly GCA_024340005.1). Taxonomy (NCBI): domain Eukaryota; kingdom Fungi; phylum Ascomycota; class Sordariomycetes; order Hypocreales; family Ophiocordycipitaceae; genus Tolypocladium; species Tolypocladium tropicale. The sequence continues at coordinate 113,116 of JALHBU010000074.1, read as the reverse complement.
CATTTGCGGGGGGACTCGGTACGGAGCCAGGAGCATAGGTGCAGCAAGAAGCAATGAAGGATGAACCAACGTGGCAGCAACCATCTGATTTTATTTTGTTTCTCGAGAGAAGATTGGCGACGAGCATTGGCTTGCCCCAAACCCTGACTGCCAAGGCGTGATGGCAGAGTTGGTACCATTCAAAAGACGTCGCCAACCTCGGCCGAGAGACAACGGCGTGCCCACCTGGCCAACATCCCACTTTTATGCCAGTGTGATGCCATTATACGGAGTGCTCATGCTCATGCTCAGAGCACTCGTACCTGTATGCGTATATGCTATGCATTTGTTGCAGGCACTGTGTCTTCAACGGAACGCGGAGCCGGCATGAGCATGAGAAATCACTCGCCGCTTCTCGTCGCCGCTGGACCAGGTAGGCACAGATATCCCCGACGAGCCGAGCTCTGGCGGCTACATTGACACCGTCGACATGAGGAATCAAGGGGAAAGGCGCGTGGCGCTTGTCGACGGATTGAGGGCGGATGGCGTGGCTCGACGGCAAGCCTGGAATTACTTTACAGAACACTCAAACTACGGATAGGGCGTGAGCGTTGGAGAGCGGTCGGTGAGTGAGGTAGGAGGCGGCGCCGGGCGACGAATCACGCTCCCTCTCAATGTCAGTTTGTGCAAGCTCGAGAGGCTCAACAAACTCAATCAAGAGACTCTCGAGGGGAACTTTAGTGGCCGCTGGCCCTAGTCGGCAGATCCAAGGGGCGTGTCGAGTCGTGACAGGAGGTGCTCCTCCGCGAAGGCGGTGAGATCATTGCATCATCATGGCGTTTGCTGGGCTCGACCTGCATTGGGTGGCTGATTGTGCGGCGAGGCATGACAGCAGCACCGTCTGCTCGCCGGCACAGGACAGCAGGACGAGCAAAAGGGCGCGCCTCCGGGGTCACGTCCTGACATCAGCCTGGCCGCCTCATGTGCACGTCCGATGTAACGCGCAGTCGGTGCCCGTGAGGCACAATCGCGGTCGAATCGTCCGCGGCCCGCCTGCCTGCATGCCAACGCCAGTGGACCCGGGGGGACAAAGGAGGCGTCTGGTCCCAGAACCGCCGCAGATGGATGGATTTAAACTCGGGCTTCCATGAGGCTTCCTGGTTAGGCAATCCGCTTGCCGCCATTGGCGTCATGCGAGCCGTCCGCCCGCACCTTGCAAGGCCTGCAGGGCGTTGCGCAGCGCAGCGCAGCTCCGTCCGTGTCTGCAGCAGGCCCGGCGTTGGCGCTGGCGTTGGCGTGGGTTGGCACAAGGGCGCGCGCGGAGACGCTGGCGACGTGAGGCAGCTCCACCGTTGGGCCGCGTTCAGGCCACCACCTGACGGCCGGAGCGCCTAGGCCAGGCCGACGATGGATGGCGCGGGGAGGCCACGCAGCGTCTCGACCGCTGTGGGCGGCTCCCCCACGGGCGCTGGACAGCACCGGCGACAGCGGCCAGCAGCGCCCGACAGCCCGCTGGACGGTTCCAGAGTGGGCCTGGATTCCTTTTTCCCAGGTTCTTTGCCGGCCCGAGCTTCCCCTGCCCTCCCTGATTCCCCTCCCTGGAAACACAAGGCTCCCTCTCCTCGGCTGGCCTCCATTCTTCCTCCCTCTCTCTCCCTCCTCTCCTCTCCTCCTCTTCCTCTTCAACCCCCCACACGCACCCTTCGCCCGCGACCTCAATCAACGACTCCGACAGAGCATCCCGTCTGTCTGGAAGCCGCCCTCGCATCTCCCCCCGCCGAGCCATCATCCGACGCGTTCCATCGCTCGACCGTTTGACTGGCAGTCGCCTCGACAGCCTGAACCCGCGGAGCCGCAGCGCCCGGTTGCCCGTCACCGCCACCCCGTCAGCAGTCTGCCAGCTGCACGCACACATACGACGCACAAACCCACGCATCGTATTCTGACCGCCTCCGCAACTCGAGCAACCATCGGTGCAGGTATGTGCAAACGCACTCCGACAATCAGAAATCCCCCTCCCGTTGCAGCAGCTAGCATCTCCTTCTATCCCTCGTGAATATTCCTTTATTTGTTTTTTTATCTTTGTCGGCATTGGGTTTGGCGGTCTATAGCCGGCTGCGCCGCGAGTCCCGACCTGGCTCTCCCTGGGCTGGGCTGGGCGCCGAGGGATTGATCTGCACCGGACTTCGCCCGGTGGCGGTGGCCGCCCCGTCAGAGCCTGCACCACACTTAGCCGCCGACCAGCGCCTTTTCTTTCCTTCTCGCCCCATCACCTGCTCACCATTATCATCAACGGTCACTGACCTGCTGCACAGCCAGACAATAGGGCTTGCATCCAGCAACACTTGAGTGCGGCATATTTTGACGAGTTTGCTTCCTTCCCAAGTGGAACGAGGCACTCGCAACCTTCCTTCCAACATGACGACCATGGTAAGCAACCCCTCCGTGCTCTGCACTCTTCCGCCCCCAACTCCAGACACAATCATGCAAGCACCTCGGATGCCCAAGACATAGAAAGAGCAGCGGCAAGGGACGAGCCGAATTGTTCAGATCGGCGTCCGATGCAGCAGCTGCTGGCAAGGAGACGGGTTTCGGTCCGCTCGGCACGCTGGCTGCCATGGTCGCTGCTCGCTTCACTGCTTGCCCATGCGGCTCCAGATCTGGAAACATGCATGCTAACATGGCTACCCAGGATCTGCGCGTCGGTAACAAATACCGCATCGGCCGAAAGATCGGATCCGGTTCCTTTGGCGACATCTACCTCGGTACCAACATCATCTCCGGCGAGGAGATTGCCATCAAGCTTGAGTCGGTCAAGGCCAAGCACCCTCAGCTCGAGTATGAGGCTCGCGTCTACAAGTCGCTGGCCGGCGGCGTCGGCATCCCCTTTGTCCGCTGGTTCGGTACCGAGTGCGATTACAATGCCATGGTCCTCGACCTCCTCGGCCCCAGCTTGGAGGATCTCTTCAACTTTTGCAACCGCAAATTCTCTCTCAAGACTGTCTTGCTCCTCGCAGACCAGCTCATCTCCCGCATCGAATACATCCACGCCAAGTCGTTCATCCACCGCGACATCAAGCCCGACAACTTCCTCATGGGCATCGGCAAGCGCGGCAACCAGGTCAACGTTATCGACTTTGGCCTCGCCAAGAAGTACCGCGACCCCAAGACTCACTTCCACATCCCTTACCGCGAGAACAAGAACCTGACGGGCACGGCCCGTTATGCCTCCATCAATACCCATCTGGGTGTCGAGCAGTCTCGCCGTGATGACATGGAGTCTCTTGGCTACGTCATGCTCTACTTCTGCCGCGGCTCCCTCCCCTGGCAGGGCCTCAAGGCTGCCACCAAGAAGCAGAAGTACGACCGCATCATGGAGAAGAAGATGACGACTCCCACCGAGGTCCTCTGCCGTGGCTTCCCCAACGAGTTCGCCATTTACCTCAACTACACCCGGTCCCTCCGCTTCGACGACAAGCCCGACTACTCTTACCTGCGTAAGATCTTCCGTGACCTCTTTGTCCGTGAGGGCTTCCAGTACGACTACGTCTTCGACTGGACCGTCTACAAGTACCAGAAGAACGCCCAGGCCATTGCTCAGGCCGCCGGCCAGACCAACCAGGACGAGGACGAGAAGGCCCGTGCCTCTCGCACCGCTGCCACCGCCGGCCAGAGCGGTGTTGCCAAGCCCAACGCGATCCCCAGCTCTCGCCGCAAGATGCTTGAACGTGGATCTGGTGCTGGCGTTGACACTCCGGATACCAACCGCGCCATCGGCGGTAGCGACAGGATGTGAGTGTCTGACCAGCCCAGCCCAAAGCAAAGCCATTCCTTGTAAGGGATTCATTTTCCCCCGCGTGTTTGCTGCGCTTTTATACCGCTGGCCGATGGGAAAATGTGCTGACAACTATGGCTGACTCAGTGGACGATAAATAGGCTACGCTCTGCTTCAAAGGGAGCGACCTATGCCTCTGGCAGCTACCAGCCGAAATGATTTGCGAAATGGACCCCGTTGTCCTCTCCAGCGGGACTCGAATTGGAATGGCGGCCGAGGAGCTGCGAGAACCACCCGTCATCGACCTTACTGGACACCTCCACAGATTGGCACCCCGAGGGAAGACTTTGATCGTTCTCTCCGTCTACAGGCTCCGGTCGATTTATCGCATCTCCTTGCGGTCGCACCTGTTTCCCATTGAACATTTCTTGCGCATTGCTTTATCTCGTTCTTCGACTTTCGATGCATCTAAGGGTTTTATCCACGCATGGCTCGGGTGAGTCTGAAAGGCCTTGGGCTGTCGGTGACGGCAAGCTTGCTTGCAACCATCGACGGCCCGGGTGCCATTTGGACCAGCATCTGAACGGCATGTCCGGTGATCTGCCTAGTTGGACCACCGCACACCCATGAATTCGCGGCAAGCCTCTTTGCTGGGCAAGCCTGCTCTCATGAGGCAATTCAGAGCTCCCGCAGCCACGAGATGCCCAGAAGCTTACGACGGCCTGGGGTTGACACGACCCCCCATCCTACAGGGCCCCGTAGCAGTCGTTGCGGTACAGCTGCGTTCACTTCAGCCGGCATTTCCTTACACTTTTCTTTAGTCATTAATTCTGCACATCGGCATTCACACCTCTCAGATTCTCGTTTTGGACTCGCACCACCGGGTACGGCTTCTGGGGAGGTATCAGAAGTTGAGAAGCTTGGTTTGAGCAGCTGGATGGCCGTCGTCCGCGGGCATCACTAGATGCCGGTCCGACGATATTCAGCTGTCGATTTCCGACGAGTCAATCCAGCGGGGGCTGTCGCGCGGGCTGGCATCATGCTATCACTTGGAGGTACTTGGGCCGCCTTGGTAACTGAACCGACGTCCCGGTGGAGGTGAATACACTGGCAAGGCTTCAACGAGTTCTCAACGACTCGGGCCCTCGGTATGCCGCATGGCAGGCGTCGCATCGACCAAGGTCGTCGCCTCGAGCCGTCCCCTCGTCGTTGAGATGCATGGACAGCCACACGATCCGGCTGACGGCGGGCATTGGAGAGGCGGCTTGTGAAAGCTGTGGAGGGGATGCAGACCATGCAGCCATCAGCCTATGTCAGGTAGCATTATGAAACTGATCGTTTGTGTTATGTCGTATGAGGCCTCTGCCGCTCTGTCCGACGGGCAGGGTGGCCAGATGGGACCGTGAAAGTGACCGAGTTGATGACTGTGCAAGTTGAAAGTCGTACGTGTACATGCTGCTGCGCCATACGCAGACGCGGTACTTCGTAGGCGCAGCCCTCATGCTGAGGGTCGCGTGAGTAACGAGGGCCTCACGAGGATGGCCCGGTCACATGTGCGCGGCGGGCAGCTAGCGTGCCGTGGCCTGAAGAAGGGGTCCACGAGTCAGCCCTGGCTGGTGGCAGGAGCTAAAAGTGGAAGAAAGCGAACCGGCCGGGCATGCGTAGTTCGTCATGACCTGGGCGAGGCGTTGCGCATGGGTCACTATCCGTCGAAGCGTACGGAGTATAAAGATACGAGCCCGCCCTCGCGACGCTGGCCCCCCGTCCTGCCCGAAGCCGAAGACGCCATGTTATCCGTACGTTTGAGCCTCAACCTGAACCTTCAGGTTCCCTTGCCGTTTGTGGAAGCCGACCCCGCCTTCTAATTAGGCGCCAGGTTCCTGGTAGTCTGCCTGGTCAATTGCAGCTCAGCTCACTGCTTGGGCACTCAGCCACCTCAGGTATTGCCAACAGCCCTACGCCGTACCAGCACGGAGTACGTACCGCAGTGACCTCCTCCCCCACCTGCGATCGGGTCGGCAGAGCCAGAGAGGCCCTGCCTTTGCATCCCCCCGATGGCGACGTCGACTGCTGTCGACCTCGAGGCGCCGGACCACAGCCAAAGCATGGCGCCCTCGACGCTCGACCTGCTGGTCTTGACCTTCAACTGCGCCAAGAACCTGATCAACACGAGTGTCTTCGCAACGCACCTGCAGTCGGCCTTCAGCCAGAATGCAACGGGACTGCCCGACCTCGTCGTTCTGTAAGAAGCTCCCCGGCCCTCGCTGCACGGTACGGCGCGTGAGAGCGCGTGCTAACATTGGTTCTCTGAAGCTCCCTGCAGGAAATCGCACCGCTGAGCCAGGCCTTCATCGGGGACTACTTCCTGAACCCGTATGTTGCGCGGTTCGACGAGGCCATCAACCTCGCCGCGTTGCGGTACGGCGGCGAGCGGGACGGCTTCGTCGTTTCGGTGACGCCGACAGAGTCGACCAAGAACGGAAAGAGGCAATACACACTGGTCAGGGCGCACAATGTGGGCTACACGGCGATACTGCTGTTTGCGAGGGACGCTTCTCGCGTGAAGGACCTACAAGAGGCCGAGGTCGGCTTCGGTGCCGCCGAGATGGGCAACAAGGGCGCCGTAGGACTGAGAGCGCTCTATGCCTTGGGCGACGCGGAGCGCTCGACGGAGCTGACGTTTGTGGCGACGCATCTGGCGGCCATGGAGTGGAACCTGCCGCGGCGTAACGCCAACTGGGCGGCCATAATGCGTGGCCTGACGTTCGAGAACCCGGAGACGGTGGTGGACAAGATTCGACGCACGAAGGGGACCTCGTCACCCAGCAGCTCAGAAGACGATGACGAAGCATCGGAGCGTCATCGACTGTTGCGAGACGAGCATCATAGACAACACGCCCAGCTGCGGCAGCAGCTCCACGACATCTCCGTCTACAAGCCCTCCTCCCACCTTTTCGTTGCCGGCGATCTCAACTACCGCATATCCACCACCTCTCCGCCACCCAACGCGGCATTCCCGAGCCTCGATCCGGAATCGGAGCACTACTACCCGACCTTCTTCCCGCTGGACCAGCTGACGCGCGAGCGGGCTGCCGGCAGGACGATGCACGGGCTGACGGAGCACGAGGTGCGGTTCCCGCCGACGTACAAGTACGACGTGCAGCCACCCACGAGCAAAGAGGAGGAGGAGACGGAGGTGCCGTGGGAGTTTGCCCCTCACCGCTATCCGGGCTGGACGGACCGAGTGCTATATCTCGACCTCCCGCCATGGGTCAAGGCAGGCGGCGACAAACCACGCATCAACGTCCGCGCATACGACGCTTTGCCCGTCCTGCGCACGAGCGACCACCGCCCGGTCTACCTCCGCGTGGACGTGCCTCTACTGTCGCCAAGCAGCATGGCTCCGCCAGCCTCCTTGCTCCAGAGCAGCGAGGCTGACGCATCGACGGACCCGCGCGTGCGGCTCCCGGTGGAAATCGACCCGGAGGCCTGGGAGCGGCGCAAGGCGGCCCGCCAGAAGGAGCGGGCCGTGGGATGGAGCATGTTCCTATGGAGCACGAAGGAAGGGGCGTGGATCCTAGCCACGATGCTGGTGGCGGGCTTTGCGGCCTACTATCTGTACAAGACGGCTTAGGAGAGAAGAGGCCGTGTCGTTCACACGCATGCCATACCGCGAGCATTATTACATCATCGTCTGGCATAGAAGGGGGAAGGGCAAGCTTAGAGCATATGCATCGGGGATGCTGGGCATACAGGCGAGGCGGCGTATACACTACCTTATGCATATTCAAGTTAGGCACAGAAGGTTGTCCTGGGCCGCGCACACGACTAATGAAGGCACAAATGATGGGGGCCTCGACTAATATCAAACTCATGCGCAATGAAAATGAGAAATGCAATACACCTCGTGTCCTTCGTCATGACTGTACATGGGAATGATCTCCCGCTTCCCGATATAACATTCAACCCGCCGCCGTCCACCAGCCGCCAACCCATGGATTCAGCGCCTTGAAACGCCGTGTCCCAATATGATGTGGTCATCGGAATCCAAAACAAGTGTCACGCAATGTGTGTGATGCCACGCTGTGGGAGCCTCCCATAAAGTCAGTCCCGGCTCGCTTTCACCCCCGCGGTTTCCTGCCAAGCGATCGAGTGCCTTGACACTCAAAAATCCTCAAAGAACGGGTCGTACATGTTGGCCATCGCGGGCGTGTATTCGGCGCGCTTGCCGTCGTCCTCCGGATAGACGTCGAAGCATTGGGCGTCGCCGGGATAGCGCACGGGGGGGATTATCGGGCCCCGATGGCGGCGGTTGAGGACGTCGTCCCAGTCGACGCCGCGGAAGAAGGGGTGGGCCTTGACGCGGGCGGCGCCCCCGCTGATGTTGCCGAGGCGGCGGGAGCGGTCGACGGTGCAGAGGGCGCGGATGAGGTCCTTGGCCTCGTCCGAGAGCGGCGGGTCGTGTGGGAATGTGACGGGCTTCTCGACGATCCTGAAATGGTCAGAGAATGCTCATGGATGTTGGGTTTGGGAGGGACAGAGCTTACTGCTTGTAGATTTCGATGGGGTTCTGGTGCCAAAAGGGCGGGTATCCCGTGAGGAACTCGTAGATGAGGATGCCCAGGGCCCACCAGTCGACGGCGGTGGTGTGGCCCTTGTTGTGGATGACCTCCGGGGCCAGGTACTCGGGGGTGCCGCACAGCGTGTACGTCTCGACGGGGCGGTCGTCGTCGTTGTGGCCGAGGCGCTTGGCGAAGCCAAAGTCGACGAGCTTGATGTGGCCGTCGCGGTCGAGGAGCAGGTTCTCGGGCTTGAGGTCGCGGTAGGCGACGCCGCCCTGCTGCTCGTGCAGGTACTCGAGGACGAGGACGATCTCGGCGGCGTAGAAGCGGGCGACGGGTTCGTCGAAGCGGCGCAGCTTGCGCAGGTAGCTGAAGAGCTCGCCGCCGGGGACGTAGTCGAGCAGCATGTAGAGGGAGTCGTAGTCGGAGAAGGAGGCGAGCAGGTTGGTGATGAAGGGGTGGCCGGCGACGTCGGCGAGGACCTCGCGCTCGTGGATGACGTGGTCGACCTGCTTGAGCTTGATGACCTCGGTCTTGCGCAGGATCTTGAGGGCGTAGACCTCGGGGTTGGTCTCCTGGTCGAGGGGCACCGTGGCCGAGGCCGGGCGGACGAGGCAGACACGGGCAAAGGTCCCTGAAGGCAGGCGGCCCTCGAGTCAGCGCGCGGCTTTCTTCTCTACAGACGTGGAGCAGGACGAAGGGAGAACATACCGGTGCCCAGCGTGCGCACGAGGGTGAAGTTGCTCAGCTCGAACTTGTTGGACGTCGGCGGCGAGGCCTCTCCGTCGCGGGCGCGGGGAGACGAGGACCCCGACGACGCCAGCGCCGCGGCCGGCTGCGAGTTTGCGACCGTCGCCGCCATCTCAGCAGGTGAGGCGAGGTTTGTCGTGGGCGGCGCTCTCGCGGGTTCGGGGGGGGGCAAGCGGTCCTGGTCTTGGTCCTCTGGTTTTTGCGACGTCGTTTCAGGTACGGTCCATGGCTGGTGTGTTTGGTTCCGTTGCTTGCGCCGAGGCTAGGCGCTCCCCGGGGTGTTTCGGGGGAGGGAAGAAGAGAGGGAGTTGGTTGTGCGATCGCGACGTGCCGTTACGAGGCCAATTGGACCATGGCTCGGGCGCGACGGCGAGAGGGCGTGGGCTGCGAGGGGCTTGCTGCGCGGAGGGAGGACGAGGTGCGTTGCAGGCTTGTCGCCGGCGCCGTCGTCGCTCGTCGATGATGGCAGCGGGCGGGGAGAAGACGGCCAGCCAGAACGGGGGGCGGTTGAGGTGAAGCGGGCCGGGTTTGCGAGCGTGTAAGTGGGTGGGCAGGGAGGTGGGAGGTGGGAGGTGGAGAGGGGCCCGGCGATGGGGGCCCGCCGCCAACGCCGCCGCCGCCGCTGCTGGGCGGGCAATGACGCAACGGGCGGCCAGCAAGCTTCCCCCCCAACGGTCACTGGCGGGGTTTTCGTTCGACGCGCTTCTTCTGCTCGCCCAACGCCAGGCGGGACCGACACGACTCGCCCCGGGGGGGACCGGAAGGGCAGATGATTGAGAGGATGGAGACGAGGTCCCCGTCGTCGCGGACCATGAGCGCCGTCGTGGCTTGAACCGGGTCGGCGGGGCGATGACGGTCGACGGTGCTGTGCAGCGGTCCTCCTACGTGGGTTGAGCCAGAGGGAGAGGATGGCACGAACATGCCGTCCATGCTTGACTCCCAAGCTGGCGTATTCCATGTATGGTTGACTACTTTACGTAGATGCCGGACTGGTTGGCGTTGTATGGTGTGCCATCGGCTATCGGGACCCTGAGACTGGGATGCCTCGTATTCGCCGCGACGACACCTGGCTTAGCCATGGACACTACAGGCTGCCTGCAAGTCCGCATCTCGCACGAGGTAACCCCCAGATGCATATACTACCTAACTAGATTGATCGCGATCTCCTTGCTGGCCCTGGTTGTCGGCAAGTCTTCCGGCGATGGCCGGTCTAGGGTAGCTTCGGTAGGTCCCCGTAGGCATTCTGCGAGGCGGACACCTTCCCCTCGGCGCAGGCATTCCATCAACCATCCCCCACGCGTCAACGCTGCGGACCGAGCTCGGGCGCGCTAAGCCCACCACCTCAGCACTGTAGCTGGTCGCAGGGCGCTGAGCAGCTCCCTTCGGCTGCCACCACCCAGGCACACATCCCCCCTACCTGAGCTAGCTTGGCGCGTCAGCACTGCCGCAGCTCCTCCACACCCGTGAGAGCCTCCATCCATCATCAATCCGTCCCCATCCCATCTCTCCCTCCATCCATCCATCGCATCTCGTTCCATCAGCAACCACCTCCGCGGCCCAAACCAAGCTCGCATCGCTCGAGGCGCCGCAGAACCCCCCGTCAATCGTTCCACGACCTGCCTCGGTCGACGTCCCGCCGCCGCAGACCCCGCGGCCGCCTCGCCCTGCCGGCGAATTGCCCTGCGCGCCTTGCTCCCGCCATGCGGCGTCGCTGAACCGAGAACGGACGCCGACGACACCATGTTCTCCAACTTCACCAACATCGTGCAGAAGGCGCAGCAGCTCATCGACCCGACCCAGGGCCTGAACCTCTCGAGCTCCGACCGCAACCCCTCCAAGGCCTCGCTCTTCCAGAGCCAGTTCCGCCTGCCCGTCTCCCAGACGCCCCTCTACGAGATCAACGCCGAGCTCACCATCCCGCCCTCCAACGCCACCCGCGGCGAGAAGGACCAGGAACGAGGATGGCACTACGCCGGCAAGCTGCACCTCTCCGAGGCCTACATGTGCTTCTCCACCACGCCCACCAGTTTCGCCCAGTCGGCCAGCACCTCCGCCTCGTCCCTCTTCACCGGCCAGACCCACGGCGCCGGACCCAGCGGCAATGGCTTCACCTTCCCGCTGTGTGCCATCCGGAGAGTCGAGAGGCTCAATAGCCAGAACTTTCAGGTATGCGGCCGCCGAGAGCAGGACCCTCGAAGCAAGTTGCTGACCCTCGCCCGCAGTTTGCCCTCGCCATCACTACGTGGAATGGCCTACTCGCCGAAAACTCAAAGGAGGGGAGCAAAGACGTCAAAGACGTCCGGGAGCAGCGAATCACGATCCATCTCGCCGGCACTCGGCAAGCCTGCGAACGCTTCTGCGACGGCCTCAAGAGGGGTTTGAGGGCCGGCGTCGGCAACGTCGGCAGGCTACGCAAGGTCGTGGCCGAGTGCTACTCTGAACACCTCCTCCGCTCAGAAGAGAGGAAGAATGCGACGCCCCCGGACGCTGGGCTGGGCATGATCTTCCGATATCCTGGCGACCCCAAGAAACTGCGGGACCGCGCCAAGATGCGGCTTTGGGCCGAGTATCTGCGAGACAACGGCCGGAACCTGATGCTGATACGCCAGCCGACTTTTCACAAGCTGATCCGTGTCGGTCTGCCGAACCGCCTGCGAGGTGAAATCTGGGAGCTTACATCTGGCTCCGGCTACCTGCGACTGGAGAACCCGACCCTGTATGCCGACACCCTGGCCAAGTTCCAGGGCCAGGAATCGCTCGCTATTGACGAGATCGAAAAGGACCTGAACCGAAGCTTGCCAGAGTACCCCGGTTTCCAAAGCGAGGATGGCATCGGTAGGCTGCGCCGGGTCCTGACGGCCTACAGCTGGGTCAACGCCGACGTCGGCTACTGCCAGGCCATGAACATTGTCGTCGCGGCTCTGCTCATCTACATGTCGGAAGCCCAAGCTTTCTTCCTCCTATCTACACTCTGCGACCGTCTTGTGCCCGGATACTACTCGACCACTATGTATGGCACCCTGCTGGACCAAAAGGTCTTCGAGTCCCTGGTCGAGAAGACGATGCCGGTTCTCTGGGAGCATCTCGTCAAGAGTGACGTCCAGCTGTCGGTGGTGTCGCTGCCCTGGTTCCTCTCGCTCTACGTCAACTCGATGCCCCTCATCTTCGCCTTCCGCGTGCTGGACGTCTTCTTCGTCGAGGGCCCCAAGGTCCTGTTCCAGGTCGGCCTCGCCATTTTGCGCATAAACGGAGAGGAGCTCCTGGACGCGGCGGACGACGGGGCCTTCATCTCGGTCCTCAAGACGTACTTCTCCAGGCTCGACGAGTCGGCCCACCCCAAGTCGGAGAACCCGAAGCTGCGAGCCGTCACGCGCTTCCAGGAGCTCATGGTTGTGGCTTTCAAGGAGTTTTCGGGTATCACGCACAGCAGCGTCACCGAACTGCGCTTGAAGAAGAAGGACGCGGTGCTCAACAACATCGAGAACTTTGCCAAGAGGACGGCCATCCGGAACCTGGGGCCCGACAGCAAGCTGCTGAGCACAGACGAGCTGGGGGCGCTCTACGACCGGTTCTACAGCGTGTTATACGAGCGTCAGCAGCGCAACCGCATGATGCAGGAAGAAATGCAACGGAGAGCCAAGCCCAGCAGGATGCGGGCTTCCGACATCTTTGCCTCTGCCCCCCAGAGCGAGGTCGAGAAGGGCCGCGTCGGTCTCGGCCCGAGCACCAGCCTCATGGATTACGATGCCTTCAGGGAGTTCTTGGCAAGCATGTCGAAATGGGCCATTTCCGATTCTCCAAATCACTCAAGGCGGGGAACAGGCGGAGACACGGATAAATTTGGCAAGTTCAACAGCGCCAGGAGATCTCCCGATCTCATGTCCCCATGGGGAGCTGGTCCGGAGCCTGCCGAGCACGACTTCTTGCAACGACTGTATAAGAAATGGGACGTGGATGGCAACTCGGCGCTGACGCTGCAAAACGTCGTGACTGGGCTGGCTGGGATTAAGGGCAAGCGCGATATAATGGGAACAATCACCTACTTTTTCGAACTCTACGACGACGACGGCGACGGCAAGGTAGACCGGGAAGGTATTCTTCGCATATCCGAGGCTCTCCTATTTCTGTCGAGGCGTGGGCTCGACGGCACACTGAGCCCCAATGCTTCGGGCACGGCCGAGAATGGCGATGCCAGCAGCGCGCACGAGTCTCAGGGCAGCCTCCCCACCGGCACAACCACCAACGAGCGGTTCCTGGGCAGCGTCAGCGCTTTCATTCGACGCTGCTTTGAGTATGCAGATCCGGACCATCCCCAGAACGGGGAAGACGGCAAAGACGAAGCGCCGACGAGCCAGGACGGAGAGGCCGACGCGAATGCGTTTGCGATTGGAGACGACGAAGACGAGGAGGACTTGCTGGGACCCGAGTCGCCTTCTGGGTCCCCCTCCAAAGCCAGCAGGGCGACGGAGCTATCCGTGCCGCAAGCCGATGGCTCTTCAGAGACGGGCAAGGACGCTTCTCGCAGAGTGGTGTCCAAGGCAAGGTCAGAATCGGCTAACGCGGCCCTGGACCCAGCACACCCGCTTCACATCACCCTGCCCACGTTCAGGATGGTCGTCTTGGCCGACGAGCTCCTGGAGCAGTTCTTCGAGTCGTCGTTCCCCTCATCATTCCATGTGATAGAGGGTCTGCAGCCGGCAGTCGCGGCCCCGTCAAGCTCGCTGACGACTTTCTCGAGCCTGGGTTTCGGGGCGAGGTCGCCGGTGCCGCCGCAAGCCGGCCCGCCGGGCGTGGGGCGCGGTCTGCGCGGCGTGCTCGACAACATCGTCACGGACGGGATGCGGGTCGCGACCGAGGTGCGGAGGCGCATGGAGGAGGCGCAGAGGGAGCTGGAGAAGAACGCCCTACCCGGCCAGCGGCAGGATGAAGACGAAGAGGACGACGACGACATTGGCGTCGCCGTGGGCGCGAGGACTGCTACGGGGGCCGCCAGCCAAGACATCGAGCGACGATCGGTGAAGAGCACAGACCGCGATCTGCTGGAAGGCCTCGACGCAGGGGCTGGCGCGCCATCGAAGGACCAGGAGCAGAACCTGATAGACATGGACTCGGGCAACGGGCAGCAGACGGCCGAGGGCCCCGCCACGTCGGGTACGGGTGTCGTGGAGTTTGAGGGCTGACGCACCGAGCGTGGCGCCCGGATAGCTACCTAGGGAGAAACGGCTGAGATGATATGACGGCGTGTGTCTGGGCTTGACGACGAGACGCTAGACGGGCATGGACCGGCTGCTGCTTTGCGAGGAGGAAAACCGGTGCGGCAGCGTGTACGACGAGTTTCAGGGAAACGGGATCACGGCTGGGCGTGGCAAATGCATGCCGATGAAGACGAGCAGAACAGACGACTGTTGGGGACGTGTCAGGTGGCCCGCAGCCGGGGTCAGCAAGGCATGGCGAGTTTTGCAATGACAGCAATATAAACATGTTAGAGGCCAAGGCCGTCTTTGTCACGAAGATACGCACGGCTCATCGGCAGCCATTTTGTGTTTACGCTTTCTACGCCCCAGCCTCTCGCTCGTGAAGGAAGATCGATCGCTTGTGAAAGAATGACGACCGGCCCCGTCTCGCCTCGACTGCAGCAGTACCCCGTCTGTGCCATTCCGCCGCCACCCGTGGCCTCAGATGTCATAGCCCGAGCGGCGCATGTCGGCGAGGGCCTTCTCAACAACTTGGCCGTCGGCCTCAAACGTCATGCGGCCGGGGGCCTCGCTCGCGTCGACCCATTCGAGCTGCAGGTGCTGCTCCCAAGACTCGCGGGTATCGGTGCGCGGCACGGTCGTCGAGTCGCCGCGGGCGGCGTACCAGAAGACGAGCTTGGAGGTGAGGGTGCTGCGGCAGCGGTAGGAGGAGACGGCGAGGGGCTCGCAGCTGGGCAGCCAGTCGGTCACGTCGCCGACGTTGGGGCTCTCCTCGACGTAAGCGTGGCGGGCCATCATCTCTTGCGTGGGCGTGGCGCGGGTGGCGACCCTCAGCGGTAGCGCCTCGAACTGCAGACCTGTCTCCTCGCACGTCTCGCGGATGGCGGCGGCGTGCAGGTCCTCCCCGATGTTCTTGCGTCCCTTGGGCAGCTGGGTGATACCCGTGGCCCGGTCGTGCAGCAGGGCCACCTTGCGGGCGTCCGGGTCGACGGGCACGCAGCCGCACGAGATCATGAGGTCCGGCGAGGCGACGAAACGCTGCGTGAAGTCGGATGCGGGGAATTTGTGCGCCGGGGCCGTGGACGTGGTTGTGGTCGTGTCGACGACGGGCGAGGAGGACGGCTGCTCGAGAGTCGGCGCCATCGTGACCTTGTGATGAGATACAGGGGCTTGCTTGGCAGTGAGGCCGCAACGAAGATGGGGAGACGGATATAGAAGTAACAGCGGCGACGGAGAGACGTTTGCCGGGAAAGCCTTTCTCTTTGTATGGAGTACTTCCTTCGCATTACCCAGCCTTGTTGCCTCGCCGCCCCGGTCCCGTGATGACGAGCCGCACGCGCGCCGGCAGGAGGTAGAGATCCACCCAGGCCCGCGGCGTGAGGAGTCACTCCCCGGGCCCGCGGACCTGGCGCTAAGCAAGACTCAGCCCGCCGGTGGCTGGCGGGGAGGCAAGACGTTCGCCAGATGTGGGTGCAGGTGCATCTCAGCTGTGCTGGGACAGCAGAGTGGCCCGCAGCGGGACGTGGTGGATGGCCACGGTGTAAGTGGGTGTGAGTGGGGAGGAAGCGCATGGCAGGCGGCACTGGGCCCTTTGAGTTGACGGCTGCTCCCGGACTTGCGCATGCGGCGACCGATACTGCTCATCGAGGGCGGGTGTCGGAGGTAATGGGTGAAGCTCACTCACGTTCGATTCGTCAGCATGTGTTGACCAGATGCTGACCACGGACCTTCACCGAAGTCAGCCACGCCTGGTCCGCGGACAATGCACCACGTCCAGCCAGCGTCGTCCTGTATCTTCGGTAGCTCAGAATCCAGCCCGGGCCTCAACACACCATTGTCGCGGCCCGCGGCCCGTCAAGCCCCGGACTGTGTCGTCGACTGCGTTGCCGCTGGCCCCTTGCCCGCCATCTTCTGCGCCCGCCCCCTCTCCTCGCGCTCAAAGCCCTCCAAACTCTGCACCAACAGCCACTGCAGCTTCTTGACTCGCGAGCGCTCCATGGATCACTCCTTCTGGCGCTTGTTCCACGCCCGCTGGCGCGCCGCGGCCGCAGCCTTCCACCTCGATATGACCAAGTAGTGGGACAAGCCTCGCGCGATCAAGTCGACGAGCCCCGCGATTTCCTTGGCGCTGTCGATAGGCGCGAGTCTCACCGAAGGCTGCAACGTGTAGCATCATAGCATGAACCGGTGGCTGGCTGAGGACGTTGAGGCTGTCGATGAAGGTCATGAACTCTCCCACATTGATGTTTGCTCGCTTCGGGAGGCCAGGCCCGCGGAACAGGGGACGTGATGCCGGGGCCCAGCCGAGGAATCAGAATAGTCTTTGACAGAGGCGTTAGGTTTTCAAGCACTGTCTTGCCCGGGTCGACAAAGGACGCGACCTGCTTGAGAAGTTGCACTTCGTGGGCTTCGGCGGCGGCGGCGGCGGCGGCGGCGGCACCTCCTCCTATCTCGCTGATTTTCGAGCTGGATGCGCCCCGAGTCTGGATGGTGATACTGGGCGACGCTGCCTTGAACGACTTTTCTTCTTCTTCCGGCGGCCTCTCCAAGCTCACCGGGATGGTGCTGATTGCGGTGTCGGATCTGCATGTAGTCGTACTCCGTACTCGTAGCCGACATATGGATGGCGTCGGGCGGAGCGCCACGGGGGCCCCTTCCCAACGCCATCAACACGCGTTTGGATGATCTCCATGACGGGCGGTGGCCAGCCCGTCTCTCGTAGCCTCGCTGCTCAGACTGGGGGAGAGTTGTTCGAGAAGCCAGGATGTCCGCTCGGCAAGGTTACTCGAGCATGTTCGCACAGACTGCCCCAGGAGCGAGACAAGGCTCAGGCGGCCAAATATCGTTATATGGCCAAATATGTGCAGGAGGCTGCCAAGGCCATAGATCCGGCACCTCTCATCCGTCCCGAGAAGCGCGTACCTGGGCCAACGTCGCGCACAGGGGAATGAATGCTCGTTGTCATCGTACAGGTCTGGTTGACCAGCCTTGATTGGCCGACTGACGGACGGGCTGGCTGTGGACAACTTGCGCCACACCCGCAGCATGACTGCATAGCCGCTTCTTATCATTGAGCGCCCGTGATATCGAGACCATCATGATGAAGGAAAAGATATTTGCAACGCGTGGTGACGAGACCTCACATATTGCGTGCTGCTGAGACGGATGTGACATCGTTGTCTCAGGGCTAGCCGCAGACAGTTTCGATAGATTTACGTTGTGGTATTCGTTGCTGAATGAAATCGATGGCCGTCATCAGCTCCCCCTCGGTCTACTGCTCGCGGGTTTGTGGGTTGTAGGAAGCTGTAGGAAGAAGAGTGTTGTTTTAGTTGGGAACCAGGAGAGTAGAATAGTTGTACTTTGTGTGCGAGGAAAGATGCAAACCCGCGGTTCATGTCCAGCAAGCCTCCAACTGGAAGGCGGGGTCTGTGACGTGCTTGTCTGTAACGTGCTCGTCTGCCTCAGCAGTTGCGATTCCCGCTCCTTCAACTTCACTTCCTTACACAGCTCCAACAATTTTTTTGTAGCGCCGGCCCGTGAAACACAGGTAACTAAAGCTTAAAATGTCTTCAGTCCTCGTAATAGGCGCGACTCGCGGCCTCGGAGCCAGCCTCATCCACCAATACGCCTCCAAAGCCGGCGTCGTCATCTACGGGACGACGAGATCCAATATCATCCCCAGCTCGTTCCCCGCTCACGTCAAATGGCTCCCCGGCCTCGACTTGATGGAGTCGGGCGCGGGCGATAAGCTCGTCAAGCTGCTCCAGCGAGCCGAATCGAAGCCGCTGTCCACAGTTGTACGTTTGGCGCATCCCGAGGCCCCCCCCAAGCTACTGCACGCGTAGTCTAACTCTTGGCAGATCATCACGGCTGGCCACTTCACCACCGAGGACCTGAGCGCTGAAAAGGGCCCTAATTGGGAGGAGGAGCAGCGCATGTACACCACGAGCGCCATTGCTCCTGTCTTCATCGTTCATCGACTTGTCCACGCCGGCCTTTTGTCCAGCGGCTCCCGCGTCGTCCTTGTGTCTTCCGAGTCCGGCAGCATCACTCTGCGTCACGAGAAGGAGGGCGGTGGCAACTACGCGCATCACGCCAGCAAGGCAGCCCTCAACATGGTCGGCCGGCTGCTCAGCTTGGATCTGAAGGACAAGGGCGTCATCATCAGCATCGTGCATCCGGGCTTCATGCGTACCGAGATGACCGCCGGGGTTGGCTTTGACAAGTATTGGGATGAAGGCGGCGGTAAGTTCCAGCGAGTTCTGCGTGCTTCAAGTCAGTAGCTTTCGCTTGTGCTGACGAGGGCATTGCAGCGGTAACACCGGACGAGGCCGCAACGAGCCTGATAGAGTGGACTGAGAAGCTTGACATGTCCAAGACTGGCGAGTACTGGGCTCCCAGGGGACCACGTGAGTACCATGCAGCCACGCATTTCACGGCAGACGCTGACGGCCTGCATCGACAGGCGACATTGGCACTGCAGAGGTAGTCCTCGGACAAAATTTGTCGACGCCATTGCACCTCCCTTGGTAGCCTGTGGTGCTTGCATCGAGATCAGTTGACGGCAACCCCAGATCAGCAGCGCGTCGAAGAGTGGGCGGCCATATAACGCTCACCATGTCGTCGTGATGATAAAAGACGGAGGTGTGATTTCACTCACAGCGGCTCTGTTGCTATGTTGCATGAGGTTACTACATATATTTTACAAGACCGAGACCGAAGATTGAGGACAATACTTCGAGACTGGATGCGGACATGATACCGCAGATGGGGTAGGCAAGGCTATGGAACAAGCGCATGTGCCCCAGATTGGCTTTTGCTACAGGCAACGAAAGGGATCATGCGAGTCTATATAACATATATGGGCGCTTCAAAAGACTTTTGCTTCCTTCTCTCGTCGTCCGTCTCTTAAGGCCCCTGGCCTCGTGGATGCTGAGACACCTTACAGCTTGTACTCGCTGGGGCGGACCATCAGCTCGGGCTTGACCAGAGCATCAAACTCCTCCTCAGTCAGCGCCTTGAGCTCGAGAGCGCTCTCCTTGAGCGTCAGACCCTTCTTGTGCGCGTTCTTGGCGACCTTGCTGGCCATGTCGTAGCCGATCTTGGGGTTGAGGCACGTCACCAGCATGAGCCTGACGCACCGTTAGTATGTCATGATCCATAGGGACAGGGAAGTAGCCTGAGCTGGCAAGAGTGACTCACGATTCCTTCATGATGCTGGCAATCTTCTCCTCGTTGGCCTGCAGGCCGGCCACCAGGTTCTTCTCAAACGACCGCATGCCGTCGGCCAACAGGCGAGAGCTGTGCAGCAGGTTGCGAATGAGCAGCGGCTTGTACACGTTGAGCTCAAACTGGCCGTTCATGCCGCCAATGGTGGTGGCCACGTTGTTGCCCATGACCTGGGCGCACACCATGGTCAAAGCCTCGCACTGCGTCGGGTTGACCTTGCCCGGCATGATGCTGCTGCCGGGCTCGTTCTCGGGCAGGTTGAGCTCGCCGAGGCCGCATCGCGGACCGCTGCCCAGGTAGCGGACGTCCTGGGCGATCTTGGTGAGCGAGCTGGCCAGGGTGTTGAGGCTGCCGTGGGCCTGGACGATGGCGTCGTGCGCGGCCAGGGCCTCGAACTTGTTGGGGGCCGTCTTGAATTCGGTGCCCGTCATCTTGGTCACCTCCTCGGCGATGGCCTCGGCGAAGCCGACGAAGGTGTTGATGCCGGTGCCGACGGCGGTGCCGCCCTGGGCCAGCAGGCGCAGGTCCGGCAGGGAGCTCTCAACACGCTTGATGCTGAAGTCAAGCTGCGCGACGTAGCCGGAGAACTCCTGGGCCAGCGTCAGAGGGGTGGCATCCTGGAGGTGGGTGCGTCCGATCTTGATGATCTTCTTGGCCTCGAAGTCGTCGACCTTGGCCTGCAGGGCGGCGCGGAGGCTGCGGAGGGCGGGCAGCAGGTCGCTCTCGAGCTCGAGGACGGCGGCAATGTGCATGACGGTGGGGAAGGTGTCGTTGGACGAGGCGCTGCGGTTGACGTGGTCGTTGGGGTGGACGGGCTTCTTGCTGCCCATCTGGCCGCCGAGGATCTCGATGGCGCGGTTGGAGATGACCTCGTTGGCGTTCATGTTGGACTGGGTGCCCGAGCCCGTCTGCCAGACGACGAGGGGGAAGTGGTCGAGGAGCTTGCCGTCGGCGACCTCCTTGGCCGCCTGCTGGATGGCCTGGCCGATCTTGGGGTCTGCAAATCGCTCATTGTTAGCCTTGGGGTCGTTGACGTCTAAGCGCCGGCCGAGGACTGTCCGCAGCACTCACCAAGGCCGTAGCGCATGTTGACGGTGGCGGCGGCGCCCTTGAGGATGCCAAAAGCGCGCACAATGGGCGGCGGCATGCGGTCCTGGGGCTGGTTGATCTTGAAGTTCTCGAGGGAGCGCTCCGTCTGGGCGCCCCAGTACTTGTCGGCGGGCACCTGGATCTCGCCAAAGGCATCGCTCTCGGTTCGGGTTGCGGGCGCCATGTTTGTCGCGGTGGTGTGAATGCCTCTGCTGGCGATGGTCTGGAGACGGAGGTGCTGGCTTCGAGGCTGCAATTGACGTCGGAGCGGGGTCCAAGGCTGGTGGCATGTGGCTGCTGAAGCTGCTCCGGCTACTGAAGCTGCTCTGCCGGTCCTCGGCATGCACGACCTGACCAGGCCCGGGGCCGAAGCTGTCCGCAGCATCCTGTAGATCAGCTGATGGGTAGTCGGATTGAGCAGCAGCGTGCAATTGGGGTCTGCGAGGACGTGGGAGGTCGGAACGGAGAGGGGGATAGCGCCGGGCCTCCTGATTAGAAGTCGTATTTTTTTTTTTAATTCTCCTGCCTCGCTGGGCCTCGCAGCTTGGAGAGAGAACTGTTGAGGGCGACGGGAATTCTGCCCATTCCGGCTATTTTTCGGACCGTCAAATGCCGCTGGGGCGTTTTCGGGACGCGACGGAAGCGCGGGGGATAAATGTCGGCTTATGCTTTTGACCGGAAGTCGCCCGTCTGAAGGGCTCCATCCATGATACGGCACTTGTGCAGAGTACGAGTAGTTGGAGTAATCAGCCACGAAGACGAAAACGTCAAGCAACGGCGAGACGAACAAACAAACAAAGCAAAGTAAAGCAAAGCAAAGCAAGGCAAACAACAACAATCAACACGCTGTCGCTTCGTGCCTGCCTCGTCGTGACATGCTCAGATGCTACCTTAGTGCTCGTAGATGGGTCCGCAGCAGCCCGCTGCCCAGCTCCCAATGCAGATACCCTTACCCTGCCCGCCCTCTGAATTTGGAGAGCACGCACGTCCAATCTGGACGCATGCAGATCAGAGCCAGCGACCCCGTTGCCAGCCGGCCCCCGGAGCGACGAACACGTGCTTGACGAGCCGGTGCTCGACGAAAGGTGCACTCCTTGGTGCGAGTACAGTACGAGTGCTCCCTTGTCCAAGGCCCAGCCAGGTCGGGCCAGTTGGGGGCTTCGCGATCGGCACCCTCGCTCGTAGCGTCCTCGTGTCGGGTGACCTCACAGGGGTCGTGATTCCCTACCTTGCCTGCCACGGCCCCGCAAGGCCCCTGAGCCGAGCGCCCAAAAAGGGCATTGCGGGATCCGCTTGCTCCATGATCTTGATGTCTGGATGCCATGGACCCCTTTTCTCTGCAATCTCTCGTCGCCTGCCGGTCGAGGGAAGTGAGTGCTCTGGCCAAGGAGACCCTCCTCCCCTGCGGCCAGTCTGTGCGAGAGAGGCTTCCAGCATTGAGATTCCAGTTGGCCCACGCACGACAGACAGAGACCATTCTCGTACCCCGCGCATGACGTCTGTCCGTACAACAGAGTATACGAGTAAGCGGCGCACGCACATCAACCGCTCCCAGGTGCTCCCGCGCGTCACTCAGGATTTACCTCAGGCGCTGGAGGCGCCCCGGGACCGCCACCAGGGGACCCGTGCTGGGCCTGGATCTAGGTGGCGGCTAGCCTCCATTGGCCTGCCCCCAGTGGCTCCTCGCTCCAGGCACTTGGCCTGCCCAAGAGGCCGTCTCCACCCTCCAATGCGTCCATCCCAATTCTATTAGTGGGCTAAGTCCCAAGGCTCAAGGCCACAAGGCCGTCTGCTGGCGTCTGCGCAAGCCCCCCTCCCACCCAAGCTTAGCTATCTCCCAAATTCATTTCTCTCGAAGCACGAGTAATATAACGACCACGAGCGACAGCAGCCGGGGTGCCAGAGGCAGAGCATAGACCCTGAGTCTTTCTCGTTCGCGCTCCTCGACCGTGCTTCGACCGAGCACTTCCATCACTTCCCATCGCTTCAGCCGCTCCGGAGAAACATCGTCACGCCCCAAGCCCATCGCCAGACGCGCCGACTCGCCCACGGACGCACCCTTGACCAGACACCCTTGCGACCGACTTTGGACCCCATTCGTCCCTCTCCTCTCCCTCTCCGTATCCCCAAGCCTCGCCGCGGACTCGCGCGAAGCAAAACAGGAGCCGCTTCGTGGGACACACACGAGCAGGACGGCCTTGGCCTGTGCAGCGCCAGCCAGCCAACCAGCCCGGTTTCTCTGGCTGCGCAGCCGCCTTCCGCTTCCTCTGTTCTCAGGCTCAGCTCCCGACACAGGAGTCGTCGCCGCCGCACGACTTTTGCCTCCTGTTCCCTGCCACGCAGCATCCGTCTGCCGATCATCATCGCATCCACCGGCATTCTCACGACCAGACGAGCCCCTTTTTGGACCTGGGGCCTCCCGCGTGCTGTTGACAACTTGACTGGCCCTGCGGCAGCCTTCGCCCCGCTTGCCCGTCGTCACTGCGGCCCGCGAACTAAGGCGGCGGTTCGAATTGTGTTTCGCATCGTCGAGTGCTGGTATGGTACTTGGGCCTCGGCGCTGCCACGTCCAAGGAATTGACCACGGCCCGGAGCCCTGCAACGCGCATCTCGAGCCTCGGTAGCCAACCGTCAACCGACACCAGCATCGTCGTCTTCATCGTCATTTTATCATAGTTCTCGCATCGGCCAAGATGTCGTCGCCACATCCCTTCCCGCAAGGTGAGCACGCCCCTCTTCCTCGCCTCCCTGACCCTCATTCCACACGTTTCGAGTTTCCGATGCACCCTGGCGGCATCGTCTTGCCCGGCGGCGGCGAGCCGTCTCCAGATCCGTCTTCCCCGTAGCCCGACCTGGCCAATGCCGGTGAGCATCAGCGTCAGGCGGGCATGGACCAGCATCACTTGGCGCGCATTGCCACCGATCCCGCCATCAGCCGCCTCCCCGTATCTGCTCTGCCAGGGGATAGATTGCCGTGTTTCATGTTGCTTGCTGCTCTGATAGTGACATGCCTGCCTATCTGCATCTCGCCGCTTGCTGATCACATTCTCTCTGAACAGGGCAACAGCCAGCCGGTGCGCAGTCTGCTGGCCTTTCCCTCAACCTCTCCTCCAACAACCCCTTCCGCAACCGTGCTGCTTCGCCTTCGAGCCTCGACGCCCCCTTTGTCTCCCCGGGCCTCTCCTCGCCGAGCTCTCCATTCGACGACCCTCCTCCCCGGCCTCTGTCGCGAAATCCGTTCCTCGATCTGCCCGCGCCCGTCAAACCGCCCGGCGCCATGTCGCACCACTCCGAAACCAAGTCTTTGTCGGCAGAGGAGATTTTTGTACGTCCAGTCTGCTCCATCTCGCCCGGTGTTTGACTCTGAAGCAATCTTTGCGTGTTACCTGTCTCTGGGATCGGGCACCAAGCGGCCTGACACTCGGCCAGCCTTCAGCAGCACTTGTGAGCTAACATGCGCACGCTACAGAACTCCCTGACCCTCGACGACAGGACCTTGAACGACAAACACCCCGTCGTTGCTCCTGCGCAACGTCGCCCGATGGATCGTCAGCCAGCACCCGCCCGCCGCGGGGAGAACCCACCACCCGCGAAGCCCCCAAACCACCGGCCCACGCGATCGCAAGAAGAGGCGTTGAGAGCTCGGAAGCCAGAGGCTAGTGGCGTGCGGCCAGGCCCTTCGGAATCCCCTCAGCGAAGGCCGCAGCGTCGCCCCCGACGGAATTCGGAGTCGTCCGTCCTAGACCTCAACGCTCAACCCATCACGCCGGAGGAAATGAAACTGATCGAGGCTAAGCGAGCGCGCGACCGCGAGCGCCAGCGTCGAGAGCGCGAGGGCCGCTCATCGGGCCGTGAGGGCCGCGAAGGCCGCGAAGGCCGCGAAGCCCCCCGTGATGCTCGCCCGGCCCGTGATGGCCGCGAGGGCAAGGACAGGGGTAAGACGGGTCGGCCGAGCCGCCGAATGGATATTATCGATCAACTTGATGCCACTAGCATCTATGGAACTGGGCGTATGTTGCCTTGGCTCTCCAGATACCTGACTCTGCTTGCTGACTGATGCAGTGTTCCATCATGACGGCCCTTTCGACGCTCTCAACCCTCACCGGAACAGGCAGAGCAGCCGTCGTGCTCCCATGCAAGCATTCCCCAAGGATTCTTTAAACAACTCTATAGGCGGTGCTGGACCCCTCAATCAGAACCCCGATCACGCGGTTTTCATGGGTAACGCTACGGATGAGGCATTCCGAGACTACGCCGGCGCGAAGAACAAGAATGGTTACAACTATCCATCTTCAAACGGCGACGCAATGATTTTCGACCCAATTGCGCGCGGCCCCATAGTCCACGGCGATGAGAGCTACGGCCTGGGCACGTCGACGTTCCTCGAGGGTACCCCAGCCGCGAGAACGGCCATCGCCAAGCGTGAGGCGGAGCAGGCGCAGGAGATCTCCGAAGGTGGCCTCCAGCGCAAGAAGTCGCTGGCGCAGCGCATCCGGCACATCAACAAGGGTCCACGTGGGGACTTCGCGCCCTCGGGCCGGCTAACGAATCCTGAGGGTGCATACGGCAAGCGCTCACCGGATGGCCTACCAACAGGCACGAGTGTCGGGTCTGATTCGAACCCTTTCTTCGCCGAATTTGCCAAGGGTGGCGACAGCATCAGTGTCAAGCCACAGGATCGCGCCATGTCACCCATCAGTCCTCCACCGGTGCCGCGTCGAATGTCTGGCGGAGTCCTGGAGCGGCGAGCGACATTTGACGCAAATTCGCCCTCGGAGGACGCCCCAGCCAAACCCTCGGGGATCCTAGGCAGAATGAAGAGCTTGAAGGGTGGGCGAAGACCCAGGAATGCCGACAGTGGCCAGACGCCCAACCCTGGAACGGCGATTTAATGGCTTAGAAGAGCACAATAAGGAGGCAACGCAATATAGGCTGGATGAGACTTGGCAAAGTGAACAGGGCCAACTACGCTTGAAACCAGACAAGAAGCGAGCCCAGCATGAACCTTCTCGGGCTGCCTTCGGACAGAGGGGACTGGCAGCTTTGTACGCGAAACGTGACTGCGTTGGTGACGGCTAAAGGCATCATTCGGCTTGCTGTACAGACCATGGTACGAAAGTCAACGGCCCGTAAAGTCGGCAAGTAGGGCCACGAGGAGGCAATGGCGGCAGAAGCGCCGAGAATGTCCGGGCACTAGCTATTCTGTCGTGGCGAGAGAGAGGTTTCTTGTGCAATACTTTGAAGCACTTTGTGACTGGAGTACGATGGGAGACGGCGCAACGGTCGAGGATTACCGGGACAGGACATCGATTGTCGAGAATTCCCTAGGCAGGTTGCTACGAATAAAACTTTTTGTCATGCTACAGGACGGAGCTGGATGAAGCGTGAATGAAATTGTGTGCAAACGTGTGGGGTTGGCGGTGGTGGTGGTGGATGTACGGACGTGGTAGGAGCGACTGGCTGCGCATGACATCGGAGCTCCGTTGACATCTGTCGTCTGTGCTGGTCTGACTCCGACAACACCACGCCAAACATGACCGACACGGCCCGCAACCAAGGCACAGCGCTGACGGAGTGGAGGACATCGCAGGAGGAGCCAAACATTCCGCGCTGAACCGCGCCCTCGGCAATATCCTTCGCCGCCGTTCCTTGGGAGGAGGGGCCATGGAGGAGGCGGCACCGCCAGCCTCGCAGGCGAGCTCCCAGCACTTCCCCCTCGAGCCCGTGCCGGCGTCGACGCTCGTGGCCCGCGAGGTGGCGCGCCGCAACGAGGCGCGAGCGCTGGGGCCGTGCCGCAGCGGGTGCGCGCAGCTCGACGGCTACGTGCTGCTCGGCGGCGGGCTGGAGAGAGGGTGCGTGGTAGGCGTGAGCGCCGAGGAGGAGGATACGTTTGGGCTTGTGGTGCGCTTCCTTCCTTTCCCCCCTCTACTGCAAGGTTGGCTAACCGCCGGGTGCCATCAGCTGGGGGTGCAGGTGCTTGTCCGCGCGCTGCTCGACGACGACGAGGCGACGGCGTTGGTGGTGACCCCGCGGCCGCAGGGGGAGCTGCTGCGGGCGCTGCGCGAGGGCGTCGCGGCGGAGCTGGCGGTCAGGGGCGACGGCGAGGCGCGGACGGCGGCGAGGGCGTGCTTGGAGAGGGTCATGCTGTCGTGCGTCTTTGACCTGGATGGGCTGTGGGAGGTGCTGGCCGACCTCGACGCGCCCGAGGGGTCGCCGCGGGCCTCGACGAAGGCCTCGACGGACGATGCTTCTCCCGGAGGAGGAGCGGCGGAAGCAGAAGCAGCAAGTGACGACGGAGCAGCTGCGGAGGAGCATCGCCGAACCGAGTCGCCCGTCTCGGAGATCCAGGACAGCCAGGACGAGGCGTCGACGCCGTCGCCATCGCCACCTCCTCCACCTCCACGACAACGGGAAGCAGACGACGCGCGCCGCCGCCGCCGGCCGCCCAGCATCGTGCTCGTCACGCACTTCTCCACGCTGCTCACTGGCCTCTTCACGCAGCGCGAGAACGCGGCCGCCCACGCGGCGCTGCAGCTCCTCGGCGCCCACCTGCGCTACCTCTCGCGCAGCCTGCCGTCGCACCCGCTCATCCTGCTCCTCAACTCGACCGCCACCACCGTCTCTCCCAACCCCGGCGCCGACGACGACACGACGACGACGTTGGCCGCCGCCCGTCGCGGCAAGCAGCCCCTCGATCCCACCCTCCGCTCCGTCTTCCACCCCGTGCCCCTCCCGCTCCCCGGCTACGCCGCCCCGCCAGCCGCCCTCCTCCGCACCAACAAGCCCAGCTTCGGCCTCGTCTTCGCGCAGCTCCTCGACCTGCACCTCCTTTGCACGCGGGTGCCCCGCGGCCGGGAAGACGCCGACGCCGCCGAGCTGGCGAGGGCCGGGCTCCAGCGGCACGACGCGCCAGCGGTGCGGTACGTGACCGTCGTGGAGGTGCTGCTCGACGACATGGGCCTCTGGCAGGGCCGGACGGGCCACCGCCCGCGCAGGGAGCAGCGCTGGGCCGCCGTCGACGTCGTAGGGGGACGGGTCGTGGATGCGTTTGCGAGGGCCGAGAGGGTCTATCCCGAGCTGAGGCTCTCTGCTGGGTTCGGAGGCCGGAGGCCGTGACGCGGCAAATGTTTGCAGGACAAGTCGATGCGGTATTACTCAGTGCTTCCCTGCTCTTATGGTTCCCATGTTACAAAATAAGGGGCATGATTTCACATATGTTCGTCCCCGAGGGGCATCGCAGATAGGGGCACAACAGCACATCAAATTGCTACCATCACACCCGAAATGTGCCTTCTAATTGACATGTGTGCAACATTAAAAGAGCCTGCCCGTCTCCCTACGCTTCAAGCAGGCCCGCACCCGACCGCTCAGTCACGAAAAGATGCCATTTGCTTCACAATTCACATATCGCTAATCCCTTCCAAGCGTACACAGACCCCTTTTCTCCTCTCACCCTGAGCCCTCCATCTCGTTCCAGCGCAGCGGCCGGGAGGAGCCGGCTGCAGAGCAAGGCGAGTATTAGTAAACCGTAGCACCGCGATCAACGACCAAGTAACCTCCCTCGCCGCTGCGTGGCTCCAAGCAAAATGCAGATCCTCGCTACGGCGCAGTCTCCCCCTTGCTCCTTAGGCCAGGGCCGGGAACCCAGCACGCGTTCCCGCACTCTTCCCTGCTTGATAAACCATATACTAAACAATGTTTCGCTTCAACAATCTCCTCGTTTCCAGCCGACGAGGGCCGCGGTGAGAATGAAGCGGCGCTCTCGCGATGTCATCAAGTGATACAAGAAGATTTTCCTGGAAGAAATTCTAGTCTAAGTTTGTTCAGGGGGAGGAGGGGGCGAGAAGAGCAAGACTATCGTGGTGATGGCGCGTTGCTGGCATGGGACGACGTAGGGGGCGACACCGGGGGCATTTCCGACTTTCGGTTGATCTTCCAGAAGTCAATGGCCTCGACAACATCTTCTCCCCGCTCGTCCTCGTATGCAAATAGGATCTGGAAGTATTGTCAGTGGCAAAGTTCCCTGGCAAAAGAGGAAAGAGAAGAGAAAGCGGCATACCTCGTGAGTGCTGCTGTGAAGCATACGAATGTTCTTATGGGGCACGATGTGAACCGCGCCATTCTCAATGTTGCGCAGCTCGATGAAGTTAGGCTCGAACGCAAGGATCCAGGGGTAGCTGAGGGCAAAGCTCTGCGGGCTACCCTCCCAGTCGATGCGCCACTCGGGCCGCGCTCGCCACCCGTTCCTGTTGACAAAGAACGAGAACTCCGAGTAGTTGAGCAGGAACTCCCCGTTAAGACGCTCAATGTGGATTGGCTTGACCCCTTCCTTGCGCGCAACAAAGTCGAGCGAGGTGTCGGCTTGATCCAGGAGCGACTGCGTCTCAAGCGTCTCGAGCGACACCACCTCGAAGCCCCTGGCGCAAGCCACGCAGAGCTTGGATTTGAGGAAGTGAACCGACGACGATTCCGTGGGGATGTAGAACTCCTTGAACGGCCTGAGCTCGTCTTGACCGCCAGCCATGAACTTGCCCAGTCCCTTTTGCTTCTTAGCCTTGGTCATGGCATCGTTTGGCTCAAACACCTTGATGGTCGTCGACAGCGCTGACGACTTGACGCAGCATACAAGGTGCCTGCCCAGACAGATTCCAGTCTTGAAGAAGCTGCAGTGATTCTGAATCTTCTTTGGTCGCTTGGCCAGAGCCGGCTCGTCGGGATTCAGGGCAGAGAGCGAGTACGACTGCAGCGTCTTGTTGGACAGCACCAGCAGCAGCTGGTACTCCTCCAGGATGTCAATCTGGGTGACGTTGGTGGTCTCCAGCACTCTCCTCGGGATCTGCTCCCGGTTCTTGCGGTCCGCTAGGTAAACACCATTGTCCGTGCCAAACAGGAGCTTGCGTCCACCGTCTACCCATGGTCAGCAACAATCTCATCGTTACAGCAAATCGCAAAGAATTCTTACCGAATGGCGTGACGCAATTGATCTGGTTGGTACCAACGAAGAAGTTGCTGGAAATGATGGTCGTGTTGAAGAAATCAGCGCGGCCACGCAGGCGCTGCTGTGCATTGTCAATAAACTCAAGCCACTTTTTGCGAGCCGCCTGGTTAGCCGCGTAGAGAGTGAGTTCGTATCCGGCCTTGCCCAGATGGCGAAAGGTGATCGGCCACCCCTCGCCCTTCTTGGCTTCTGCGTTGTTGGTCCTGATCGAAGGAATCAGGCTCGAGGAGGAGCGCTTGATGCCCTGGACGGGAATGACCTCATCCATCTCGCGAATCGCCAGGAGCTCCAGCGGAATAGGACGTCGATAAGCCTTGATCTCCTCGTTCTTCCCATTCTGCTTGATGCGCACGAGCAGGACAGCGTGGTCGAACAGAAACGACGTAATCTCCGAGGGGTCGGTCGGCGATTTCTTGAGCTGGCACTTGAAGACAAGTTCGCGACCTTCCTCGGTGAGTTTGAGGTCGACACGCTCGTTGGGCCTGAATCTCAGCTGGTCGTGGAGCCGCCTCAGGTTGAAGCGGTTCTCGGCCTTGCCAGATTCGTCGTTGACTCTTCCGAGGAGGTCACGGATCATGGCCAGCACCTTGGGGATATCCTCCTTGTCAGAGTTCTCGCCCTCGGTGTACTTCAGCACATTCTCGAGGAGCAGCGGGTATCGGGCGAGACGCGTGGTGGGCTTGGTGAGGTAGCCGTTGAGCTCCAGCTTTCTCGATTCCTTCCGTCGTTCGATCTCGTCTACGAACTTGCCAAAGAACGGATTGACAGATCGCTCGTTCTCAAACTCAAACTTTCCTTCCAGCTGCTTGGAGCCGTAATATATGAACGGCTCGAACTGAGGCACGTACTGGAGGAAAATGTCGCCGATGTTGTGGACAATAGGCTCCTTTTGCTGCCGAATCGTCAGAGCAGACGCGAAGCCGGAACTGACGTTGTGAATGCTGGGGTGATCGACAATGTTGCTGAATATATTCTTGACCACCTTTTCGCGGCGCTGCAAGGGGATCGGCGAAGCCTTGGATCGGAGAGGCAGGATCCAGAAGTCGCGGAGGTACTCCAAGTCCTTGACGAAGTCGCGCTCGGTGTAACAGATTTCCGAGATGACCTCCTGCCTCTTCTTTTCCCTCTCGCTGACGGCATCGGCAATTTCCTTGGGCACCGAATTGATCCAGAGCTTCTGCTCGTCAGTCTTGTCGACCTCATCGTCGTTGATGTTCGCAGAGTCTTCCTTGCGAAGACCGGGACCCATCTTCAGGTTCAGCCTAGACACCTGCTCCAACCTCCTGGGGCAAGCGATGGAGTAGCAGAGCTGGTCTCTCGTGCAAGTCGGCGAGTAACACTCCGACAGCAGAACAAAGACGCCGTTTACGGGAGACTTGTCCTCTGGCTCATCCATCAAGTTTTCCCTGAACTGGTACATTTCCGACTGCGAGTCTCGCAGCCGATGCTCGTACGTTACGTCGTGGAAGAATTTCTGCGCGTCCAAAGCTCGACCGAGAAGCAGCGCCAAATTTCGGTCCGTCGTCCGAATGATGTATGACAGGACATCGACGGCCTCTGAACCGCTGAAGGCATTCTTGTAGGTGAGTTCGTTCTTTGTACGATCCCCAATGATGATTTTTCGTCGGAAGCACTCTGCGACTTTCGAGAGCTGAGCTGGGTATACGAGAGGCGGCCGTATCTTGGTCGCGGTGGCGGGTCGCTCGCTCTCCACCGATTTGCTCCTAGAAGGGCGCTGGACGAGTGTAGAGGCATCGGACTCGGACGGAGTTATGGTTGGTGCAATGCTGGAGGCCATTGACATCGTCCTCGAGTGATCGGTGGACGAGGCCATGCTTGTGGTGCGCGTCTGCGAGCCCGGTGCGCTCGGGTATCCGCCGTTCTGTGACGGATAGCCATTGCTCTGCATAGGCGCTTCTGCCGGGGCCCTTCGGTTCGGAATGACCCGGCCGCTCATGGTCTGATGGGCATCTCTGTCCTGGGGATGGTAGCTGCCGGTCATGGACATGGATCGGTCTTCGTGTCGCTCCGGAACCACCCTGCCCTGAGCCGTTGTCCTCGCCGAGTTTTGATTGTTACTGTACTGGGCATGTCGGAAATGGCTGGCGGGGGACTGCTGGTAGGAGCTTGGCGGCGGGTGATACATTGGCGGGCGCGGCGCAGAGGCGAGAGACTGGGAACGATAAGGGTCGTTGTTCAGTGCAGGTCCAGGCCCGCCCTGGTGGGGATGGGGCCTCGGCGGTTGTTGATATCTCGCCCCCGCAGCTTGTGCCGGAGGGCCTCGAGACTCGAGTCGCGGGGGCGGAGGGCCATTCGGGCCGGGATAAGGCCGTCTGGCCTGCTGCTGATATTGTTGATGCTGTTGTTGCTGCTGCTGCATGTATTGCGCCTGAGGAGACGGCACTTGGCTCCCTGAAGCGGCCCGTTGACCGGGGTAGTAGCCACCCGAGTCGCTCTGCCGGCTTCTCGCGGCCATGGGATCGCGTTCGCCGTAGTAGTCGTATTGCTGCTGCTGCTGTCGCGGTGGAGGCTGGCGATGGGGCCCGGGGCCCGGGCCCATGGGCGACATGGTCTGCGTCCGGCCATGATCCATGGCGGGATGCGAAGACGACGACGTCATGGTCTGGGATCGTCCCGGCGGCGGAGCGGCGCCGAAGATGTTGGAGAAAGCGGCATCTCGCTGGTGGTTGTTGGCATCGGCGTAGCCACGTTGCGGGCGCTGTGGCGGAGCTGCTCGAGGATCATATGGGTAATCCGACATGATGAGAGCTGCGGACAGCGAGAGAATGCCATGTCAGCATGCACGGCGCTCGCGAAGGAGGCGGGGGAGTCGAAAACTTCACAAGCAAGGGGGGCTCACCGTTGTGACGCCTCGAGGGCCGCCAGCAGGCAGGATATGGAAATCACCGCAGACCGCACGTCCGGACAGTCGACGTTGGGCGGGGAGCAACGCCGCCGTCGGTCGACGTGAGGGATGGCCGCTGCGTTGAATGCAGGAAGGGGAATGCGTCGTCGCCGTCGTGTGGGGGGTGGGCTACGTGACCGAGCCTTTGTGCCTCGCGCGACGACGTGAGTCGTTTGACCGGAGGCAGCAGCGTCTGTCGGACGTGCAGCAGCACTCGAGGCTGTGTGGTGGTCCCTGCCCAAGGGTCGTGGCTCGCTCGTCCGCTCGTTCGGGGGACGACGCTCGAGGGGAGGTCGAGGCGCAGGACAAAGGTGTCAGGACGAGGGCATCTGCATACGCAGGCACAGGAATGTGCTGCCGAGCGAAGCGGGCAATTGGCTATCGCCAGGCCTGGGTGAGGGTGCGCGCGGTGCGTGGTGGTCAAGAGGGTGAGAGAGGGTTTGCAAGATCAACGCCTGCGGTCTGCTGTCTTGTCTCGTTCTGGGTTCCGCTCCGCGCGTTGGGCCGGTACCTTGGCTCCCGTCGTTGGCTGCCTGTGCGGTGCTTTGCTGCTGCGCTGTTCCGCCCTGCGCCGCAGCGGGTGGTGGTGCGCTCGATGCGGTTTGGCCAGCGAATGAGAGACAGGGTGCTGCAGGAGGTGCCAATTTAGGCGCGGCCAGGTGGCCTCCAGGGCTTCTGATAGCGACGTCGTAGGGGAATACGCCGTGTTGGTGCCAACCTTCCGGGCTGCCGTGTACCCAGGAACCTGATGGATCTTTTTTTGGGGAGAGGGAGGGGAACTGCTCCACGCTGTAACGGCCCTGATGCGCGGCGGTTAGGGGCTGCGCTAGCGACCTCTGACTTCTGCCAGTACGAATACAAAGCACAGCACAAGTACGGAGTACATGCTGCCCAGCGCGGACGGGCCGACGGTGCTGGTGAAATCTCTCTACCTGTGATGTTCCCGTCCTACCAGCGCCTGCATCTCGTCGCGTTCTCGTTCCAAGATGCCCGACTTCATCCGTGGAAGCGAACCTAACGCCTAGGCATCCCTGTCGCCACCCCAGAGTTGCCTGAGCTCGGTATCCGCCGTGCTTCATACTTCGTAGAGACTGCTAGTGGAGGCTTGGGCCAAACTCTCGCTGGCGTCCAAGCGGCGCATGGACAGATAAGGGGAACCGCCCAGTCACGTGCCCAGTCAGCAGGGCGGCGACCGTGTGATTGGCTGCCATGACGCCAGCTCGCGCTCGGGAACCAGCTTCCACGCCGCCTGGACCTGCCGACGGCTGCTTCGTACTCCAAGCTCCATCAGGTCGTCATCCTCGACGCTCTGCTGTTCCTCCTCCTCCTCCTCCTCCTCCTCCCCCAGCAACCCCCCTTCGTTTGCGATGGATTCCGAGCTTGCTCCTAAGTTCGCCCCCTTCTTTGGGATGGTGAGTGCCGTCCGGCATCGTCGAGCATGAGCGTGAAGGTGCTAACTCTGCGCGTCGCAGGCCGGCATTGCAGCCGCCATGGTCTTCGGATGTAAGCCAGTCTTCCTCCTTGGGCATACCCTCTTGTCTCCGCGCGGCTTCTAAGATGATTTCAACAGCAATCGGCGCTGCTTACGGTACCGCCAAGTCCGGCATCGGTATCGCTGGCGTCGGCACGTTTCGACCCGAACTCATCATGAAGGTAGTGTCTGCGATCCATATGCACTGCGCGAGAAGTCGACTCTAACGCCTCAAGCAGTGCCTGATACCTGTCGTCATGTCCGGTATCATCGCCGTATACTCGCTCGTCATATCCGTCCTGATCGCCCAGGACCTGAACCCCCCCGGCGTCGAAAGCTACTCCCTATTCGCGTACTTCTCCCCCACTTCGAAGATTGGTCGCACGTCTCGGTCGTCTAATATTTGGCAGGGGTTTCATGCATCTGGCATGCGGTATCGCCGTCGGCATGACTGGCCTCGCGGCGGGGTACTGCATCGGCATCGTTGGCGATACTGGCGTCCGGGCCTACATGCAGCAGTCCAGGATCTTTGTCGGCATGGTCCTTATCCTGATCTTCGGAGAGGTTCTGGGTCTCTACGGGTACGTTTCTCTGGAGCAATTGGGGAAAAGGGATGCTAACCATACCCACCCAGACTCATTGTCGCCCTGCTCCTCAACTCGCGAAGCAAGGGTTGAGCGGCACACGAAGACAGATCAGCAAATATACTTGTTGTGGTGTAAAAACACGCGTGAGATATATTGCTCGTCAGACAGCAAGAACAACGTCTTATAGCTGCATGGGGCATGGCGTTATGGAATATGTAATTTACGACGGCAGGTAGAGGAGTCTTGCCGAGCCAAGCTACACTGACAGCCCAGGTCTAAGTGCCTGCAGCTGAATTGCACAATCAAATACTCCTCGGCCCATAACCAGACGTGCATGGATTGGAGTTTTCATTCTCAGCTGTGCTTCCTATCCCGATCCTGATCCCGATCCCGATGCCGACCGCGACTGATGATCTGCAGAAAGGAAGGCGAATTGAATGAGAGATATGCAAGTCAACCGACCAGGTAGCCCGTACCCGCATTGAACGCATAGCCCGAATGTAAGAGTCAAGATGCTAGCACTAAACTTCAAAGACGAATGCCCCAAACAGACCACTCTAGAGACTTGCGCCGTCACAGACGTTCATACGTTCGTCCAAATGCATCAGAAAAAGAAAGGGATAGCCACCGGCCCGTTCAGAGCATGCAACCCAAAAACAGGTAGTCAAGACAGACACGGACCTACGAGAGCAAGCGGCCGCCGATGCGGCGAAGGAGCCTTTTGCGCTCTTTGTTGTCGACCTGCTGGCGGAACCGGGCCCAGCTCCTCTCCCGCTCCTCCCAGTCCTGCATTTGCGCTAGAGCACTTGTTAGCCTCCGAATACAGGCTCGAAAACATCCTCTGTACTGACACAATAGCCAATCCCACTGGCGATCCTCTCGGATGAGAATATCGTCGCCCGACTCGCGGGCAAGTCTCTCGCGGCGCGCCTCCGCAGCAGCAACCTCGCCGACCAGATAAGGATCCTCCAGGGGCCGAATTCCGTCGGAACCATAGAGGGGATTCTCCAGAGGTCGGTCGCTGAGCTCGTTCCGCTTTGTGGGATCGGCAGATGCGTTGTACCGGCCATCCGTGATGCGCCGCTCAGCTACGTTTCTGTAGTGGCGGGCTGCGTGGGCGTTGTTCGCGGACCACGTGGGGACGCGGAAGTTTGGCAAGGTCATGGTGCTCTGCGAGGCAACAGGAATGGGTGGGAGGCCAACTTGTGCAGTTGGTGTCGACGTCTGGATCCGAGTCGGCGCATTGGCAGTCGACGAGGTGGCCGTCCTGGGAGCGTACGCAGGAGCGGCATCGACTGTCTGTGCGGTGGAGTGGTATGAAGGCGCATTAGACACTGCGAACAGCCCGCTCAGTCAGCCTTTCATCTCGTGGCGCAACTCATGAACTGCCATCGAGCCATGGATGGATGCTGTTAGCTATGTTGGTGAGCTTCTTACCATATGAGGGCGCGGCAGAGCGGATCGATGCCGTCTCAAAGTCATCGTGACTGTATCGCGGAGTGGAAACAGCCCCCGTCATAATGAGCAGACGGAACCAACTGGAAGGCTAGGTGATGAAGATGAGCGTGCGGAGACAGGGTACGGCTCGGGCATCTGTCCGAACAACAGTACAGGGAGCACGAAATATTGTCGCGGGCGGAGGATGGGCTTCGAGGACTGGGCGACTTGGGCGTCAGGAAGAGAGGTGTGACCCGCGATGTCGCAAGTAAACCAGACGCCGGTGAGTTGCCGGGCTATCACGACAGGTGTGAGGGATGCGAGTGTTCAAGGAGACCAAGTTGGGGTGAAGCTGCTGTCGTCTATGTGGCGATGGCAGAGAAATGCAGTTGGGGGAATGGCGAGGCGAGCACACGTGAGGTCGCACCGTGAAGGGGGGTTGGCTCGTGGGCCGGAACCAGGGCAGGAGATGGCAGTGCAAGAGAGGCAACAAATACGACCGACTTTATTGTAGCTGGGTGCGGTGGTTTCCTGCAAAGTAATGGAGACAGAGCACGGTGGAGGCGAGGGACGATGACGACGAGATGGGGAACGTCACATCTACGCACGCGCGCACGCGAGAAGGTCGAAGAGTTGCCCCGGCCCATGAGCTAGGCGCAGGGTTGGTCAGCGGTGGCTGCGATGCAGACTCGCGAGCGGCAGAGGCCCCCAACATCTGGAACCAGCCTCAAAGAAGAAAGCAAGGAAGCTTTCGGGATGGGCAGAACCGGGCACTTACAACGGTCTGCTGGCGGCGGGGTAAATCGCTATCTGCGCCTCCGGCGAGCTGGGGCAGCTCGCCCCAGCCACTAGGCACCGCGTTTGGCGGGGTCGGGCTGCGCGTCATTCGCTGCTCGCCCCCTCCATCCGGCTGGGCGAAGAACGCGTGCTCCATAAACCCGAGCTCGTCAGGTGCCGCGGCCGCCGTGGCTGGTGGCAGGAGGCCGTACGTGTGCTCGTGCTCGCGGAGGAGGCGCACGCACACTCATCATAGAAAGGAGAGGGGAGGCGACAGGAGGCGACGGGAGACCAGAGGGGAAGGGGGGAAGAGGAGTGTAGGTGGTGGACCGCACCCGACAGCTGGCATCAAGACCTCCAAGCCTCTCCCCTGCTCCAAATATCAACTACGAGCATCACAGCCACTCGCCAGACGCACGACCTAGGGGCTCCTCTTGCAGCATCAGCACCAGCCCGGTCCGCGGACACTGGCCCGGCCTCGACCGGATATGTTTCTTTGTCTCGTAAGCGGGCCGATGCCGGTGGAACCACGACGGACGTGTTCTGCATGATGCCGCAACTTGGTGACGGGATACCATGGACCCGCCGCGTGCCTTGTTTTGTTGATGCTCTTCTCAAGCTCAGACGCCGCCCCGAAGTTTCATCGAGATGCCAGCAGCAGGTCCATGCTGGCAACACGCCATCTCGTTCTTCCTGTCGCGCAGTCCGTTGTCCGCGTGAGGGACGCAGCGACCACGCGATGCGTCAGATGCACCTGCATGGGCTCGGCCTGAGCCTGCATCTGTCCTCGGAAGCTAGGGGCGCTGGTCTGGCCACCAATGCTCCCCCTGGACGACCTGGAGAACGGGGTTGCCATTGCCATTGGAGAGGGTGTGGTGTCTGCGGTGAGTGTGGCAGCCTTGGCATCGCTGGCCCGGGGGTGGACGCCTTCAGGCAACGCTCGTGGTACGCCAAACTGCAGCTTCTAGATCTATTTGGTCTCGCCAGCGCGACGACTGACGCAGGGACGACTGTATGGATGCCAGTTTGGTGGTATTGCCGAACTCGTGAGCCGCGGTGTGGCCGTCATGAACCCCTCAGCACTTTTGTTTTTGAGGTACGGAGTAAATATCGTGGTCATTACCCGCCCGTAGCGCTCACGGTAGCTCCGCATCCAGCCTAAAAAGCATTAATTTATACTGGTAACGCCGGCCCGGGATCCATGGCCGGCTTAAGACACAGTTTGATAGATGATTGGGGGGATCCGGTGCACGCAGAAAAAGTCGTTGTAATGCCCATCCATGACTTATTAACGATGCTGGGTCTGCTGGCCATCCTCGAGGCCTCCACCACATGCGCAGCCCCAGGCCCGCCTGCAGCCGAGCTAGCGGAAGATGCTGAGATGGTGGTGTGCCCGAGGACGTGCCTAGAAGTCGACATGCATCTTGCTCTACGGAATTAGATCTAATGCTGCATACAGGGAGTAGAGTAGTGCAGTATTGGCTGAGGACTTGTGACTTCCAGTTTGAGTCAATGTGCGCACTGGCATTGGTGCCGTATTCCCGCCACGGGTGCCAGATAGGCAAGTGAGTGGCAACGTCAACGATGAAGTCGACGAGGCCGTCACAAGAGTACGGAACAGTGTGCCTTGCGTTTCGGGACTGACAGCCCTGCTCATAATAGATATTGACTCTCAATGGGAACCGTCCCAGCATCATGACATCCTTGCAGTGACTTGAGTGACACTAAGCTTCCTATGCGGGTCTGGTAATACTGGGATGCTAGCCAGCATGTCTACATCCCACCATATGCTATGTGTGCAAGAGAATCGTGCACAAGTAATAGCCCAAAGCCCGCGTAAAGTCCGAGAGTACTTTGAATCCCAAGTCGCAACAAGTCTTACATGAACAAGTTGAGTGGGATATTTGGGGTCGAAGTGCGGGGCACCTGGTTAAAGAGGTACGTACCTGTCGCGTCTGGGAAACGCGACTTCTGGTTCGCCCCTCGAATGGGTGCACGGGAAAGACAAAAGAGTCGTCGAGATCGACGGGGTCGACTTCTCGGAGACGATTACATATCACCCGCATCCAAGCAACACGTGCACTGCAACTCTGTGACTGCACGAGTGCCTCGACTCTAGGCACAGCGCGCAGCGTCGCGATGCCCACACGCGTGTTGGACGCTTCCGACGACGAGGATCGGGAGAGTCGCTCGCCATCCGCGTCGCCGGCCTCACAGAACCTCGCCGTGAGGCAACGAGCCGAAGGACGCAGTGCCTCTGGCTCCAAGAGAAAGCGCGCCAACACGACAAATGGTGACTCGAACCAGCGGCGAAGGACGACGCAGCCAGACGAAGATAGTGATGAGGATTCCGACGAGGATGTGTACGATCCTGACCAGCCCCTGCAGGAGCGCCGTACGGTGCAGAAGGGTTACAGAGATCTATTGCGCGACATCACAGAGAATGGCGAGGAGTATTTGAGCAAGGACTCCTCCGGCTTGCACGAAACAATTCTCAAAGCCGACGCCCTCTCCAAGAAGTTGAAACAGACCACAGAGGCGACGATCGACTCGCGACTACTTGTGAGCACGACGGACCTGTCATACCGCAAAACGCTGCGCCTGACGCAGGGCAGTCTTTCGCAAGGAATCGATGTTGACGAGTTCGTGTCAAAATGCATCACATACATGAGGAACGGCGGCGGAATCGCCGACGATGATGCGCCAGAGCTCTCCAGCACCCAAAGACAGCGGCGGTCCACTCGTGACAGAGGTGACGGCGACGACGAAGAGATCGGTGACGAGGGAGACATGATGAACTGGCCACATCTAGGGCGGTTCGCATGCCTGCCGCACATACGACGGCCAGCACTACCCGGGTTCCTGTTGGGTCCTCTATCCGTTGAGAAGAAGGCTCGCAAAATCACGAAGCGCAGCGCCCCGTTCAGGCCCGATAATCTGACCGAGACGAGGCCAGAGGTTCTCAACGTAGAGGATCTTGCCAAGAGAGAAAATGACTTGACGGCAATTTGTGGAAAGATCTTGTTTCAACTGCAGAAGATTCAGGCAGACGCGCAGGAGACGGTTGAAGACCTGATAGAGGACGACATGGATGACGAGGAGAAGACGCAGATCATGCATGCGCATGGGCTTCGCAGCACAGGCGGCATTGACCTGATGAGGTTTGTCGTCAACCCAAAGTCCTTTGCGCAGACCGTCGAGAATATGTTTTACGTCAGTTTCCTCATCCGCGACGGGAGGGTCGAGATTGACTTTGACGAGTTCGATCTCCCTGCACTAGGTGAGTTGCATTTTTCATCAGGATGCTAGGGGGCTTTTCACTTACATGGCGCGCAGCACCGGTTGACCGAGAAGCTGACGAGGATGGCACGGTTCGCCATGGCGCGGCCAAACACCAGGCCATTCTGTCCATGGATATGAAGACGTGGCAAGAGGTCATTGAAGTTCTGAACCTCACGGAGCCTATGATAACACACAGGAGAGAGGCGACCAATGGTGGCCCGGGAGCACGGGGCTGGTACAGCTGAGCAGGGGCGATAATGATCACTGTTAGTGGTTATGTTAGCGTTTGTTGGAGTTTTTGGCAAAACTGGCATGACGACATCTGCCATACATGAATTGAGCACATGCTGCATGTATTCAAAAAAGTAATCCGTGTTGAGGAAGAGGAGGGCTACCCCCAGCGTCTCCTTCGGTCGAACCACGACTTCGTTTCTTTCACACCTTCCATCTGTCGTCCTTTCTCGTCATGCTGGCCTGCTGCACTTACCACCAAGCGGCGCTGCCCCTGACCATGCTTGCTACCAGCGTCAAAGGCCGTCAGTCACAAAGACGATACTGACGTGACAAAAGGATGTGGTGGAAAAGGCTAAGCTCAACACGACCATTGGTGATTCGGCCGATGTATACAAAGTGATCCGTTCCCACCCTAGCCAGCAACAGTCTGTGGTCATCCTCCAGATCACCACGACGAGTCTCGGTCTGGGGCTTGATTCTTCCACACGGTATTTTCGTTGTTGAATGACACGG
Organism: Tolypocladium tropicale; assembly: GCA_024340005.1. Taxonomy (NCBI): domain Eukaryota; kingdom Fungi; phylum Ascomycota; class Sordariomycetes; order Hypocreales; family Ophiocordycipitaceae; genus Tolypocladium; species Tolypocladium tropicale. Next base: position 72,333 of record JALHBU010000074.1, on the reverse strand, counting down.
CGCAGGTCTCCACGGGAAAGAGACATCTCGACATGCATGGAGACGGACGTCCGTCGGAGAGCGCTGAGTGCCCTCCTGACATTGCAACCGACGTGCCCACGGAGGGTACGGATGGAGATGGAAGTGCCATTGCGACTCCCAAGGCCTGCATCAACACGCAGACGAACACGCTACAATTGCCACTACAGACATTAAAGGACTCAGACAGGGAATGTCCCGACGAATTCAATATGTTCACCGAGAAGGGCGATACAAGCTCCCGAGCAATACCAGACCACCCCTCTGAGCTGGTGAACCTCGCCGAGGAGGAAACCGACGCGCCGCCCAAAGACGTGATGAGCGAACAAGATATATTCGCAACTTGCGAGCAGCTGCAAGGGATGGATACTTCGCAGGATCCCGCTTATATAGACTGGGGGCTACTCGTGAGGATGTTTCGCTCTGTTCAAAGACTCAACCAGCGGCACCGGGCACGGGAATCGACCCACCTGACGGATTATAAGTCCTCAAATACCAAGTGTCGAAGACAAATTTGCCGACAAAGGGTCGCTGATTTCGCCGAACTTCTCCAGTCCGGGCCTTTTGATATTACAGATCTGATGCTGAAGACGACGGTTGAGCACATGACCATGTGGAAAGACGCTGCGAATGACCTTCACACCGGACGACGAGGCAAAAGAGAATCAGACAGCGGTTTCGGCGAATTTGCGGTCGTTGCGAAGCTCAACAAAGACGTTGCAGAAGGGAATGAGACCATCCGCGGCCTGATCCAAGAAATTTCAGTCCTGCAACGGGAGTTGACAGCCCTCAAGTCTTGTACGCAGAGTCAGGGACAACTTCAACCGCAGGTTCCCCAAATCTGTCCGCTGCAGGATGAGGAGGCGCTCTCGCAAGACAAAGATGGTCGTAAAAGGGCTACGAATGAGTTCGATGGCAGCGTACCCCCTGCTCTGGATGATTCTGCAGGAGATTCTCTACACGGCACGCCGACAAAAATCTCGAGAATAGACGACACGTTCGACGAAAGCAATTCGGCAGGTTTGGGTAGCCTGGTGAGCTCCAGCCACGGCCTCGGCGGTCTTCTCGAAGCCTTGCAGGCCTCCGGCAGCTCCACAAACAGCAGCCGTGAGACGCTGGTCGACTGGGAGGAAAAGGCCCATGAGCAACAGCAACGAGCGGAGCATTTTCAGCAACAAGTTGCGCAGCTTCAGCATCAAGTTGCGCAGCTACATGAAGAAACCGAGCAGCTGCAGCAGATTCTGAGTGACAAACTTAAGGAAGCGGAAGAGTATAAGAAGGAAGTAGAGGTGTGCAGGCGAGTATCGCAAGAGCCAGATGTGCGTTTGAGAGAGCGGCCGAGCAGCGTGGCAATCGGAAGGCTCAGCTCGCGCTTCTCTGGGGCCAGCAATCTCAGCATCCTGTTCAACGAATTTCAGGGGACCAGCACCGCGCTGGATAGCCCAGACAGCGTGGGCTTTGACACGAAGCTTGAGCCTGGTGCAAACGAGAAGCAGGGGCACCAGCGTTACCCGTCCGTCGCAAGACAGGAGAAGTCACAGATAGCTCGATCCCTTTCCACTGCGCCGAGGATGATGGATGTTGAGGTAGGACCATCTCGCTGGCCGCCGATGGTTGAGCTTCCCGGGGCCTTTCCTTCTGCTTCTACCTCTGGGACGGGGGAGCATCAAGAGACGGCACGCCCCCCATCTGTTGTGGCGAGCGAGGTGCCGAAGAAGGCAACTTTACCTTTTACCAGCGCGAGCGAGGTGCCGAAGAAGGCAACTTTACCTTTTACCAGCGCGAGCGAGCAACCAGCGATGGGCAATTGTGCTTTTCTGTGGTGGTCCTTGGGTTCAATCATACGCGAGCAACTCTGGGCCTGGGTAGAGATGTGGCTGTTTCTTCATGCCCTCATCCTCCGTCTGATGCCAGGTCTCGCGCGCTCCCTGTCCATAATACCGTTCGTCGCCCGCATCGACTGGAACTCCTGGCTGCCGGCACCATTGCCGCCAAAGTCCCTGCCGATGGAGGCGCTGCGCCGCGTCCTGCGGCAGGCCGCCATCATGCTCTCGATGCAGACGTACATATCCTGCTACCGGGAGCGGAAGATCTGGCTCGACGCAAACTCCCTGACGAGGAAGTACCTGGTCGGGCAATTTCGCGCGGGCTCGCCCTGCTGGTGGTGGTCTCCTGGCGTCGACCCGGACCTAATGACCTGGGGCAGGTCTTTCAGCCCATATTTCAGCGTGTTGGCGCAAACGGCGGACATGTGGGCGCCGGTTGTGGTTACAAGACTCCTGGTAGGGAAGCCGGACCGGATCGAGTGACCTGGAAATAGGTCGAGATGGCTTTGATTGTGAGCGAGACGTCTTGGGAAAGGATCCATGGATGTGTGGAGCATGCTTATGGTCAAAACATTGAAGTTTGTGGTTTGGGCAACGCAAGTTGGTTCCGTAGGTACCTTATCTACATGTAGGTTCATGACTTGAAACCTGCCGTCAACCGTTCATCAATACTTCACCTGGTCTTTTTTTTTCTTCTTCACCGTTGACCCTTCCTTGAGGTGGTAGGTGTTGGATGGATTCTTGTGGGATAGATCAAGCTCTCAAACCGCCGCCTCCTTTGGGTCTGTTGGTGGCAAAGAATCGCTCTCTTCGGACCTGGAGTCAACGCTTCCCCAATTGTCTGCTTACTGTTCACGATGTACATGACTGGGAGGAACAGCTAACACAGTGGCAACGGCATCTCGTTGGGCGTGGAGCGTGCTGCATCGCGCCAACTCGTCGTACGACTCTTCGAGTCGGCGCATAGGTTCGCCCGGCGGGCCAATTGATGGCGCTGGAGATACAAGACTCGGGATGACAAACCTAGGGAGGCATGCAGCTATTAGTGGAGGATATGATGAAAACTCCGGCCCCTGCAGCGATAGCGGCCGGGTCGGGAACGTGGCCGGCCCCGTCCAAGCCTCGGCAGCGACCTGCTGTGGCCCCGTCCGAAGCGGACTAGGAGACGGTTGAGACCCGCCCTGGGCGGAGCGGGCGCCCGTTGATGTCATGACTGGTCATGCTCTTTTCGACGACGCCGTTCATTACCACTGGCTCGATTCGCCTCCCGGGCCCGAAGCGGTCCTCCGTTATTTGTCATGCCTCGACCGAGTCGGCTGCAGCGTGTCAAGCGCGTCTATATCGAGCAACAGCTCCGCGCCCGCGTCTCGCCATGGCAGCGCAGGGTCGTTGGTAATTGCAATTGCGCGCCAGAATCAGGAGCCTCGACGGGCCCGCGGCAGCTAGCTTCAGGGCCCAACAGCTACCTGTATGCCACGGGCGCTTGCGTCATCGACGGTTGCGATTCAAGCTGCCGCACCAAGCTCTCCGGTATAAAAGCTTGCGCTGTGGGAACATCCGCAACGCCTTGGCCGCCATTGCCACGACGACGTAATTTCCTCCCTCTCCTCCTCCTCTACAACCTCCGTCATACGCCCGGGAGCACCACGACACGCGCCTTCAGTTCCAGCCCAGCAACCGCAGCCACAATGTCGGCGGCGCTCATCCCCAGAAACCCGGAGGACCTCATGGTCATCCGCGACGTCACGCCCAATATCGCCACCTTCTCCGTGCCGTTTTTGCGCTTTGGCAAATTCAAGATCGGCGGCCGCGGCACTGTGGGTATGAGGAACCTCGCTCTGCTTCTCCCGGGCACGGAGCTGACTGGTCGCAGTGAAACTTAGCACGGGAACATTGGCCGCTTTCTCGCCCGTCGCGCTCACCGACGCCACCAAGGCCAAGGTGTCTGAGATGGGCGGTCAGGTCGGCTACATCGTGGCTCTCGACGTCGAGCATCACATCTTCATCTCTCAGTGGGCCAAGGAGTATCCTGGAGCCAAGATCATCGGCCCCGAGGGCCTTCAGGAGAAGCGCGAGAAGCAGCACGTCGACCCCAACATCGGCAGCGAAAAGTTCGACGTCGTCTTCACAAAGGCCAACAAGCGTGAGGTGCGCATCAGCGACGAGTTCGATGTCGATTTCGACTACGAGTACGTCGACGGCCACGCCAACCGCGAGCTGGTCTTCCTGTACAAGCCGGACAATGCCCTCATCGAGGCCGACCTAATGTTCAATCTTCCGGCGACTGAGCAATACAGCCGAGTCCCCGAGGCAGAGCGTAAGCCGGGGGGCATCTTGGATAAGCTGATGCAGCACCTGCAGAGCCCCGCGGGCGATGCCAAGTGGATGAAGCGCTTCAACTGGTACGTGGTCTCCAAGGACCGACGGAGTCTCAACGAGAGCGTCAAGCGAATTTCGACGTGGAACTTCACCACGCTGATCCCATGCCACGGCGATGTGCTGGAAGGCAACGGCAAGGAGGTCTTCAACAAAGTCTTTAGGTGGCACCTGGATGCGAAGTAATGAGGCGAAGAGGCGGCTCGTCGAGGCTGACAGCTCGTCGGCGCTCCTGCGTCATGTGAGAAGGGCCCATAATAGTGGCTGTCTGGAGGCTTGCTGAAAAGTACTGGCGTTTGGCGACGAAGTAATGGGGAACTGGCTGTCAAATAGGCGTTATACTGGTAATATGATGAAGCGATGAAAGGGTAATAATGGCCAGACTCAGGCACAATTGATTATATGCACAAGATGTGACATGATTGGCGGCCATGTGTTTGACCGACCTGGAATCGACTTTACGCCTTGGATGGCTTCCAGGTCAGATCGACGAGGGATGCGGGGCGCCCGAATGCCCGAAAGTTCAGTGGGGTGCTTAGCGGTGGCGTCACCTGCAGCTCCCCTCTACCTTTAGAGCTAGACACCATGGCACTTCAGTGAACGCCAGACGCGAGCATGCGCGTCGACCTTCACATAGTTCGTCACACACGGTAGCATACATCGCTATCTGCGCCCTTCATCGCGTTCCCGACACGAGCGCCCCTCCTCCTCCGGCCCAGAATGACATGAACGCGTCGCCATCATGGCTGACTATGGTAGGATGGACCCGTTCTCCTTTGCGGGCTCCAAAGATGTCGACTATCCCGTCAGCATCCGAATGTACGTGGCCCCTCGCCCTGCCCGTGCCACGCTATGCGGCGAGAAATCTCCGTCTTGCTGATTGCTCGACCATGTAGTATGAACTTGGAGGGTGACGAGCCGCCCGTAAAGTTCTCGACCCTGCTCGACCGGCCAGATCTGCGGCACATCGGTTCGAACACGAGGTAACAGCAGACCCGTCCGTTGTCGTGACGGCCCGCAGGCTGACGATACGACTTGCTAGCCCTTCCTCCGACCTTTTTGTCACGGTACAGGTCTGGGCGGGCTCCAAGCCCCTCACCGTGCCGGTGCAGACCGCGTACAAGGCGTTCCGCTCGGAAAGAAAGTGCGTATGCCCGCACGAGAGGGAAGACTGCGCGCCTGCTGACCAGAGTTGGGAACAGATGGAACGAATGGCTGGAGTTGCCAATCACGTACAAGCAGCTTCCCGTCAACGCCCGTCTTGCCATCACGATATGGGACCTGTCGCCCACCGGAGGCAAGGGTGCGCTTGACCACGCCATCCCTTTCGGAGGCACCACTTTGCCTCTGTTCGATGCCGACAACCAGGCGCAGAAGGGCCGGCAAAAATGCCTTGTCCACCGACACAGGCACGCCGATGGAACCGACAACTCCAAGACGCCGGCCTTGGTTGCCGCAAAGCGGAAAGGAACTGCCAGGAACAACGATGCGCTGCTACCGCAGGACAAGGATGCAGAGGAGCTCGACAGGATGGAGAAACTATTTAAGAAGCATGAAATGGGTGAGATCCCGCGTGTGGACTGGCTTGACCAGATGGTCTTTCGCAGCTTCGAGAAACGCGGGCTGCAGGCAGCCAAGGCGTCCATGAAGATGCTCCAGCGCCAGCGCGCAGTGAACAGCGACGGCGGCGACGAGGCGGAGAACGACGATGACGAAAATGGAATGGACGACGGACGGCCGAACACCTCCACCTTTTTGCTCAATGTCGAACTCCCGCGGTTCGACTTTCCAGTCGTCTTTGCAGACCACGAATATGAACCGCCTCCGATATCAACCCTTCTGTCTCTGTCGGCTTCACAGGCCAACACCTCTCAGGGGCAACCCCAAGTCCATTTTGGCCCGGGTATCAACGCTCTAGGGGAGAGCTCCGACGGATTTGGTGCACGCCTCATCAAAGTTTACGACCCAGAGGTTGGACTGAGGGATAACCCGGCCGAGGCCAAGCACAGAAGACTTTTCCGAAGCTCCCACCGGCACGGCACTCTGGATAAGGATCTGAAGCCGAATGCAAAGGTCCGCGACGAGCTGAACATGATCATGTCGTATTCGCCCACGCACGTCCTGTCTCCCGAGGAAACAGATCTAGTCTGGAAGTTCCGATACCACTTGACCCGAGACAAGAGGGCCTTGACCAAGTTTGTCAAGTCTGTCAACTGGAGTGACCAGAGCGAGTCCAAGCAGGCCATTCAAGTTCTTGGCCGATGGACCGAGATCGACATTGACGATGCTCTCGAGCTGCTTGGGCCCTCGTTCGACAACCCTGCCGTCCGATCCTACGCCGTGGATCGGCTGCGAAAGGCTGGCGACCAGGAGCTACTCCTCTATTTGCTTCAGCTAGTCCAGGGTCTCAAGTACGAGCATATATCCGTCGACTCGGAGCATGACGGCACCCAAGACTCATCGCTCGCCAAGTTCCTTATCCAACGCGCTGCCGCCAACTTCATGCTCGGAAATTACTTTTACTGGTACCTGATGGTGGAGTGCGACGATCACAGCCCCGAACAGGGCCTTGACAACCGGAACATATACCGCAAGGTTGCATATGAGTTCATGACCGAGCTTGTCAAGCAGCCCAAGGGAAGCGAGGACAGGAAGACGCTTCTGCGACAAGCCGAACTCATTGCCATCTTGTCCAAGATCTCCGGCGAGGTTAAGGTGTCCAACGAGTCAATAGCTAAGAAGGTTGAGCGGGTCAAGAACTTCCTTGCTGATCCCAAGAACGAACTGGTAACCATCGACCCCCCGCTGCCGATGCCCCTGGATCCGTCTATTCAGATCACCGGTGTCGCGTCGGACCAGGTCATGGTTTTCAAGTCATCCCTGAACCCCATCAAATGCAGCTTCAAGACCACTACAGGGACCTCCTATCCCATTATATTCAAGTTGGGCGACGACCTGAGGCAGGACCAGCTGGTGATCCAGATCATCACGCTCATGGACCAACTACTGCAAAAGGAGAACTTGGACCTGAAGTTGACACCGTACAAGATCCTGGCGACGAGCACAACCGCCGGCGCCTCCCAGTTTGTGCAGTCGCAGAGCTTGTCGAGCATTGTCAACAAGTTCAAGGCCAATCCAGCTCTGGCCTACCTCAGGCACCACAACCCTGACGATAGACAACCCCTGGGGGTTCGCCAAGAAACACTCGACACGTACGTCAAGTCGTGCGCCGGCTACTGCGTCATCACGTACATTCTTGGTGTTGGCGACCGGCACCTCGATAACCTCCTCCTCGCGCCGGACGGCCACTTCTTCCACGCCGACTTCGGCTTCATCCTCGGCCGCGACCCCAAGCCCTTCGCACCCGTCATGAAATTGTCCAAGGAGATGGTGGAGTGCATGGGTGGCGTCAACTCGGAGCACTATCAAATGTTCAAGCAATACTGCTTCCTGGCGTACACGGCGCTGCGCAAATCGTCGAACCTGATACTCAACCTGTTCAGCCTCATGGTTCACGCCAATATCCCCGACATACGCCTCGAGCCGGACAAGGCTGTGATGAAGGTGCGCGAGAGGTTCCACCTGGAGCTGAGCGAGGAGGAGGCCATCCTCTACTTTGGCAACGTCATTGAAGGGACCCTGACGGCGTTTGCGCCAGTGGTGATTGACAAGCTGCACGAGTGGGCGCAGGCTCTACGGGCATGAGCAAGCGTGGCGCTGATGAGGCCTATGATATCTTTTTCAAATTGGGTTATTTGTTTTCTGGGAAGATTTTGCTTTCGTTGCCTTTTCACAACCCACCTTCGAGGGCAGGTTAGTTAGCGAGAGATGGGATGTGCGGTGGCATTGCACTGGCATGGGATACACCGTCTGTTCTTAAGACGTTAGAGCGACTTTTTAGGCGGGCGAGCTAATATCAGTACCCTCCATGGCCTTGCCCTACTCCTCATGCCGGCACGTATCGTACATGGAAATCCGCAGGGCGCCTGTGATTAGGTATCCCCGAACACGAAAACACCCTTTCCTTTCCTGAAGCCCTTCAAGCCGTTCTGAGCCGCACCGCGTAGGACGTCCTCCTCTGTATCCCAGTCCCACTTGACCTCTTCGATGGGCACGTCGCGGAACTGGCCAGCGCGCATGAGGCCGAGGATGTCGGTGATCATGTGCTTGCGCCCCGTCACGTCCTGCTGGTTCCACTTGGAAAGCCAGAAGCCGACGAAGCGGATGTCCTTGAAGATGAGGAGTCCCACGGGCAGGGCGACGGGCTGCTTCGCCATGCCGCCGTAGGACACCATTGTGGCGCCTTCGCCCAGGGAGCGGGCGAGGGCTGTCGCTGACTTGCCGCCGACGCAGTTGAGTCCGAGGCCGATCTGCTCGCGACCCTTGCGGGTGATCTCTGCGAGCTGGTCTTTCCATTCGCGCGACAGGAACTGCGAGTCTGTCACCACGACGTCGGCGCCAAGAGCGAGGAGCTCCTGCTTCAGCGCCTCCGTGGCTTCGGGTGTGTCCCTGTCGCGGATGACGTTGATGCTCCTCAGCCCCCAGAGCTTGCCGAACTGAATGGCTGCCCTCCCGACACCCGAGTTGGCGCCGTTTTGGATGAACCATTGGCCACTGCCGACCTCGAGCGGCCGCATGCCCAGGGCGGCCTTGATGCCGGCGCTCGGCCCGTACGACCGCAGGATGCGATACGCCGTACAGGGATTGACACTGACGAGCGCTACCTGCGACGGCGTCAGGCCCTCTTTATCGACTTTGAGGAGCTCATCTGCCCCGAGCACGGCGTGCGTCCTCCAGGTGCCAATCTGCGAGACCGCGGGGATGACCCAATCACCCTTCTTGAGCTCCGAGGACGGGCTGCCGGACGAGAGGACCTCGAAAACGCCCTCGGTGCCGGGAACTGCGGAAGGCTCGGAGGTTCCAATGAGGGATGTGAGGGGCTGTTTAGACCCGTATGTGCCTTGGATGGTGTTGATGTCGGCGGGATTGATGGGCGCGGCGAGGGATCGGACGAGGACCGACGACGAGGGGATGGACGGGGAGATGGAGTGAGTGTGAAGCCTGCAAAGCTGTTATAAATGGCGGCACTTCTCCACAATACATGCAAAACTCACTTCAAGACGTCGGAAGGCTCGCCATTCTTGGAGTAGACGAGCGCCTTGGCCTGCGTATAGCCGTAGGGCCCCGACTTGCGCCGAACGTCGGTCTTGGGAAGATTGCGCAAGCAATTGGTGCGCAGCTTCGCAGACAGGCGCGAGGTGCCCGGCGCCAGCAAACGCAGCTGCGGACCGAGACACTGAGGGCTTGCCATGCTGTCGGACCAGGGCTGCACCGTTCAATGGTAGCGAGTGGGATGATCAGCTTGGAAGCCCATTTTCTGGCCCAGCTCGGGGAGCTTTCGACGATGACGTTAGCCGGGAGGGTCGATAGTCGGCTAGCGGGGGTACGGATATGCCGTTGGCGGGGCGTTCCAGGGCCCCGAGGTTGCCCCAGTCGGCATCTCCATCTGTTCGCATCCCGCCCATCGTTGCGGGGATTCGTCCATTTGTTTCGACAGTGAGAGCCTGGCAGGCCTACTCGTGCAAGGGATATAGGCTTACATATGCCTATCGAGTGCCTCTCAACTCTGCGACTTGTGCTGCCCGATGTCGGCCGCGCACTCTCTTCCCCCAACTGAGGATGCCTCTTCCCGGACCTGACACGGTGTTGCTGCAAGACATGCAGACGATGCAGCTGTCACGGAGACGAGTGCATTAGCACCTGGGCGAGGATGCGCCTCCATGAGCCTGCGGGGAACCCGGCTTTGGTGGCCCGAACTGGTGCCAAAGGAGCAAAAAGAAAGCTGCCGCTTGGAGGTTCGGCCGAGACGGACCAAGCCATGGTCGGCAGCCATGGCCCAAGATCGACGTCGGGATGGCCGGGCAGGGCATCAAATCCAGGAGCCGCTCCGTTCAGTGGTCTTACCCGCGGAGGCCTGCGGCGCCTCCGGGTCGTAAAACAGCTTTGTCCGCTGACGGCAGCGGTGTTGAAGCCGCATCCGCGTCTGCACCCCTTGAAGGTGCCTTGCATGGTTGCATCCGCGAAGCGACAAGAAAGACGGCGGCCCACGCACGCCACGTCGGAAAAGCATCGACACGATGCCGCGCACAGTGCGCCGTGGACAGAGGCCATCGGCAAGGGCGAGGTTTCTTGACGTGTCCGTCCGTCTGTCTGTCCAGCGTGTGGCGACTTGGCTTTGCGCGTACTCCGTAAGTGCGTGCTGAACATCGGCAAGTCGGGTCGTGTTTGCCGTCTGTCTTCTCGACGTCCAAGCTCACCCCTTGTGGGGACAGGCGGAGTGCGCGGCTGGGCAGACCAGATGCCGAAGGAAAAGGAAGAAACAGAGACACAATTGACTGGATAATTGGCTGGCCTTGCCGTCTGTTGTTGGCGACGGGACGCGGTTGCGGATGAGTCCCCCCCGCTCAGACGCACACCGCACCGCACGGCAGACACGCACCACACCTCGCGGGCAGCCGGCTCTTGGAGAACAGCTCGCCAACAAAGGTGACGGCTGCGCCGCGAACATCTCGAGTCAGTCGCCGCGCAAGCCGTCGAGTTGCTAGTCCTTGCACTGGCCGGGACTATCAGCGATTGCTCGGCGCCTGCCTGCCTGTCCTGGTCCGTGGTCCGTGACAGCGGTACCAGTACTTGGGCGAGGTACACGTACAACCACGCGCACCCGCACGCGAACCCCAGAGTCGAGGCGCGAGCTTCCATGGGCAGTCTCCCGGGACCCCTGCTGCTCCATCCGCAGCGAAGCCCGCCTGGCAACCAACAAGCTGCCAGACTCGGCTGGTGCCGCTGGTACCTGTACCGCCGAGCGCCAACAGCAACCTACGGCGACCAGCCTCCTGCTCCACTCCGTGAGCCACCAAAAGGTGGCGCAAAAAGGTACCGCCTACCAAACAGGCCGACGGTTCTTCGGGTGCCTTCACATCATCCGTGCTTCCACAGGTCGCGGTGCAGGCCGCTCGCTCTTCTTCCTGCATCACCCTCGCCCGCTGCCTTCGTCCTGCTCCCGCACTCGAGCCCCGGACGGTAGCAAGCCATCTCTGCGTATCCCGACTGCCCTCTGTCCACCAGGCATCACTCGGGTCGAGCCACGGAGCACCGTCGAACCTTCACACTTGTTAAGCTCCCGCCACGCCCGCAACCCACCCAGCAAGCAGACCCTGGGACCACAAGCCACCCGCAGCTCCAGTTTTCCACCAACCTTGGGCTCGATTGGTACTTCGTACGCAGGGTACCGAGTGTCCGTACACGCCACCGACCGACGGAGCAATTGCTCTCCTTTCCCAACCATCTCACCTCTTCTGCGGAGAGCTTGGGGAACTTGTGACTCTGTTCCATCATCTCCAGCGCCGCTGTCTCCTGGCCGTCGACAAGCAGCAGGCTCTCCTGTCGGCCACAGCCACCTCGATTCTGCAGGGCCATCTTTGCCCGTCCAACACCTCCGCTCCGTCCCTCTCTCGGATCCTCCTCGTTTTCTCGCCGTCAGCCTTCTCCCTTGCGTCTTGCTCCTGCCACGTCCGCCCAGGACCCACGCCCCATCATGCCTTCTCGAGTGAGCAATGGCGCCGCCATGACGACAACGAAGAAGACGACGACGCGGTTTGAGCTGCCCGCCCTCGACCTCAACTTCGGCAACATCACCGACGGCACCGACATCCCTCCTCCTCCTGCCTCTCCCGTCCAGAAGGCGCCCACGCCGCCGCAGACTCCGCCGCCCGCGGGGAAGAAGGAGGAGCAGGGGGTCACTAGCGCGACCAACGGAGTAGACAAGAAGCTCGCCAGCACCCCTCCAAATGGTAATCTCGCCGGAACCAAACGATCCGCGGACTGGGCTCCTCTGAGCCCGGTTGGCTCAGCCCGCCAGGGCAGCATCCGCCGACTGTTTAGTAGGAATATGCTGAGTCCTAGTTATACAGACGGCCAATTGACGTCGATGGGGAGCGCTTCCGCGACCAACGGCGCCCGGCCGGAGAGCCGAGGCGCCGCCAGCCTCATGGACGACCGAAAGTTGAAGCGGAACAGCGGCTGGTTCAGGCGGCTTAGAGGCGGAGAGTCCAGGCGATCCAGCGTCTTCTTCGACGACGCAACCCCGATGGCGGCGACGACACCAAGGAAGGCCCCTTCCGGACCGCCACCCCCGATGATCCCGGAGCTGGTCGACTTCGAAAAGGACGAAGGCGGCCTGGGCGGCGATTTGTTCAAGAACATCAAGTAACGCACCGAAGATCGCACCGGTCGACTTCTACTGGCCTTTATACGGCCATCTGACACCTACGACGTCGTTCAACTTCTTCCCTTCACTCCTGGACGAGAGACGCATCCCAAGCGATCTGCGTATTTGAAACACCATCTTTTCCCCTTTCAACATCTTTTTATGACATCAATTGAAGCCTGTCAGAGCTGGGAGACGACCGAGAGGCGGGGAGGGCAAGTCACTACGGAAACGTAGAAGTGATTGATTACCAGAGTGCCTGATCGAGATACCCAGCTCTTTCGAGAGCTCGTTCACCTGACATGCGGTCGTTTTACCATTTGCAGTTGCCTGCTGTTTTCTTTCGACGCATTATTACTCTTTTCCGCTTTGTTTTCCCTCGCCCTTTTATGAAACCATACCGCGCAAGTTGGGGGTGGCAGCATAGTTGCTACGGATTCGCGGATGATATACACAGGTAGTCGTGGCTTCGAGGTGGAGAAGAGGATTTTCTACGTGGCTCAGACAGCTAGTTTGTTTTTTTGAGTGTAAAATCTTCTGTCAGACACGCCCGTTTATGGGCGACAACAGATGACGGGGTTAGGAGGAGGAGGATGGGAGTCGCTGCTGGGTTGAACTCGTGTCTTGAAAAAAACCATAGACGGCGCCCTAAGCGTGTGCAATTTCATTTCGCAACTACACACAGATAGACAGACCAACGAACAGGAGTGCGAGAGCTGACGCACATGTGACCCAGGGGATGGACCTGGCACGAGGCTTACACGACTTTTAGATTCAGCCGAATACGACCTGCCGGCGCCCGCTCGCTCTGCAGCCAGCCGTGTCCAAGTGGGACGCGGGATGTTACACCGGAGCCGTCCACGGTACGGAGTACCATCTATGCTCTTGCGTGTGAGGTTGTGAGGAGGTAATATGCTTCGATGACGATGCGAGACTGCTTTCGCCCTGCAGTCGGTGATGGCCGGCAGCTCCCCACTCAATGGGATTATTTTGATATTGTACTCGAACACAGCTCGTACGGTCAATCTATGTGAAAGAAACAATGAGCTCGCCCGTTGACCAGCTCACCTGCCTCTTAGACGGTCGTCAGCATCTCGTCTTGAAGATGAAGCAGTCGTATCTACGAAATGTACAAGCGCTGGGCGGGCTCTAGCATCACAGCACTTTAATGGTAACTTCGGCGGTTCAGCACTCACTGAATGCGGCGCCACGCTTGCGTAGTTTAATGAATACTTTCTCGGGGGTCGAGCTATCGTCCCAGTGGTCGTCGACGACCCGCCTGCGACGGCGGCGCGCTCGACATAACTACACGATGCCGGCACCTATCATGAAGGCGCCGAGCAGCGTCTCACACCATCTCCGAGAGAGTCTTACAAGGGACGACGGTGACTTTAAGCGTTGTTAGGGCGGTGCTGCGTGTCAGAAAAAGTCAGCTTGACAGAACTAAGAGCGCCAATGCCGACAAGTGTACCTAGTTTGCCGCGCTTAGTCGAGGAAATTAAGGACGTGACAGTCGACTATGTGTTCCTCGCTATGCTCTGAAGGTAGATCAGGCACCTCGTCTGCCTACACCAGAATCACTACTTTGTGGCTGGGTAGTGCGAATTTCCACCGTGGTATGAAGTCTAGCGTGGTGTCATGGTCTGCATCCGCGTGATTCCGACATGCTTCGGCGGAGTATGCCGAGCTTTTCAATGCATGCGCCCTTCCCAGCTGAGCTAAAGTCGTCGATGGCAAAGCACCCTCTGTAAGATGTCACGAGGGGCAGCTTGCAAAACCCGCGTCCATGCCAGCTAGTGTTGACGCCGAGGAATACGTGGCCAGTCCCGTCATGGTGCTGACTGCAAGCAGATAGGCTGACAAGTGGTGAGGTGCAGGTTGAATGTATTAATGTACGCAGCGCTGGTGACGAGTTGTCAGCGGAGACGGATGTAGCCCGACGGCCATCGCCCCGCAGGAATGGCCAGATCCTCTTCCAAGATCTGGATCTGAAACAGGTACCCGGGTGACCCCATGATTGGCTACTCGTCGATCGTCTTGGAAGGTCACATCTCAGTGGTTGTTCTCTGACAGTAAAAGCTTGGCGCACACAGAATTAGAGAAGGGCCCTCAATCTCTGTGAACTGCGAAATTCATTCCTCCTGTTCGCCGTTGCTGTCGTCACCGCTGATGAGCAGTCGCTAAAGGTTCTGTAGGTCCCTGAGGCCCCCAGTCTCTCCCCAACGCTTACGGCACGCAAATAGCCACAGTACCTTGGCAGCGTCAGATATCCAAGTCATCAGCTAGCCATAAATCAGTGTGCCACCAATCCCGTAGCCAAGCCTGCAAGCACATGGGAAAGTCTTTTGCCGCCAGCGTGGTTGCACAATCCCATGTTCCCATCCAGCTAGTGACGTCAGCGGCCGGCCAGGAACCAATTTGGCCCTGCAGCAGAAACAAGGTTATCTTATCGGCACGTGCGCCCATGTGGCGCCTAAAGCTTTCCTACCGGCCCATGAGCATCGTCGTCCAGCGAGGACCGCCAGCTGCTGTCGATAACCTGCGCAATCCTCGCGTACGCAGCCCAACCGTCGCATTGCTCACAGCCAGCGCCAGTCGGAGCCTTGCGCCGCGCGCTGCCAAGATGATACTGGCCAGCCTCTGCAGGTGACAGTGACACCGCCCTCGCCGCCAGCCATGGCGCCCTTCGTCCCGCGCGACGCCTTCGGCATCCCGTCGTCCATCCCCAAGACGTACTTCCTCGGCCACCACGCCGCCGGCGCCAACAAGATCAAGGGCCTGCTCTCCACCATCTCCCTCGTCCTCGAGTGCCGCGACTTCCGCCTGCCGCTCTCGACGCACAACCCCACGCTCGAGCGCACCGTCGCCGGCCGCGAGCGCCTCATCGTCTACACCAAGACGGACCTCGGCGCCGACAGCCGCGGCGCCAGGAGCACCCTCCGCCGCCTCTACGGCGACCGCGTCGTCTTCTGGGATAAGAACCGCCCCTCGACGACCGAGGCCCTGCTCACGCGTCTCAAGGACACGGCCCGCGTGCAGGACTCGCTGACGGGCCTGCGCGCCCTCGTCGTCGGCATGCCCAACGTCGGCAAGAGCACGCTGCTCAACGCCCTGCGCAGCGCCGGCTCCCCCGGCAAGAAGGCCAAGGCGGCCAAGACGGGTGACCAGGCCGGCGTCACGCGCCGCGTCGGCACCTCGGTCCGCGTCGTCGAGTCCGAGGACAAGGGCGGCGTCGCCGCCGGCGTCTTCGTCCTCGACACGCCCGGCATCTTCCAGCCCTACGTCGACGACGGCGAGACCATGATCAAGGTGGCCCTCGCCCACGGCATCAAGAAGGGCCTCATCCCCGACGAGCTGCTCGCCGACTACCTCCTCTACCGCATGAACCGCTGGGACCCCAGCCTCTACGCCCGCTACTGCGAGCCCACAAACGACGTCAACGACTTCCTCACCGCCGTCGCCCGTCGCGAAGGCAAGCTCAAGACGGGCGGCCTGCCCAACTGGCAGGAGGCCGCCGCGCGCGTCCTCTCGCAGTGGCGCGACGGCAAGCTCGGCCGCTACGTCCTCGACGACCTGCGCGAGGAGGACATACGGGCGCACGAGCTGTTGCTGCAGCAGCCGCTTCTCAGCGTGCACCAGGCCAAGAAGCTGCAGAAAGAGGCGCGGAAGCGGGAGAGAAGCGGCGCCACCTCGGCGTGAGATTTGTGCGTCTTGCCGCTGCCCCCGAATCCCGACCATGTTAAACGTCTCATCTCTGTCCATCGTGTCTGAAGCAGCAATATATTCATTCGTACTCTTGCAAGACTAGCGGCTATAACAATGTTTCGACTTTTTGCCACGTGCCTCCTCCGGGGCGAACTGCCTCTCACAGCCTCCCAGCACAACACATAGGGTATATAGTTAAATCGATGACCCGACTTAGGCCAGACCTCGCGATCCATGCCGGAAAGAACCTCTCCCTTCGTCAAAAGAGTCCCGTACGCCGTAGATGCCGCAGTATCTCCAGAACGCCCTTGGCAGCCTCAGCATGCCAATATTGTACACAAAATTCAGACCCCCAAGCCGACGGCTGACCTGACAGCTGCCCCTCGCTCCTGCGCGGGCATCCGGTCACTGTTGATGGCCCATCCATCATGCGTAATGGTTCTGCCACTTGACCATGTCGCGGGTCAAAACGTCCATCATTTCCATGCATGTGAGCTTCTTGAAGTTCGCCGTGTCAGGTGTGTCTGGCGTGTTCGCGTTCTTGCTTTCTGCGTCCGACTTCTCGGCACCGGAGTCACCGTTTGTCTGTACCGATGCGCCTGTTTGTGGCGTATCCTGGCCGCTACTTGAGCCACCATTTTCGGCGGCCAAGTCAAGCTGAGTCCTGGAAATGAATTCCATGATTGCGCCGACTCGACGCTTCATATCAAGCATGCTCATCTTGTTCGCCATGGCCTGTCTTCCTTTCGACTTGTCAACCGAAGACTTGGAGTGGCTTGTGCTCTCGTCCCCGTTCTTTTGAATATCTCGAGACATGGACCGCGCTGGCGATCCTTCATTGTCGAGGTCTCGGTCCTTCGTGTATTGGTTTCTCCCTTTGCCTTTCTTGTGATTGCTTCTTGCGCCTCTCTTCTGGGAAGGTGCGGTTGTTGGGTGGCTCGTCGGTGGTGTGCCGGGGGGCGGCGCCGGCGTAGGAGATTCGGTCGCATTCGGGGTTTCGACGCTCTTGGTGTGCGCGGCTTTCGCGGCTGCCAGAGGCATCTCCTCCGAAAGGTCCGAGTCTGTGAAGGAGTTCACGTTAGCGTCTTGGAACGGCACTTCAAGTCCCATTCTCACTCCTACCTTCTGCGCGTCGGCGCTCGGCCCGTCCTTTGCGCTTATTGGCAGCTTCTTGTCTTTGGCGTTCCTTTTCCTCCTTTTCGGGCTTTTCACGCTGCTGTCTGCCATTCCGGGGCTTCTTCGCTTCATTGCGCGAGTTTGCCTCATCGTCTGTACCGTCCCCGCCATTGGCCTCGGGCTGCTCGGCCGCCGGGGAGATCGACCGTGAACCGGTCCGTTGTCTCTTGACGCTCGTGCTATGTCTGCAATCTGTTAGCGAGATGCCAAGCCTGGGGCGTCTTGGGACAACCGACTCTTCACTCTCGCTGCGGCCACGCTTGGCACGCCTTGACGCACTGTCTGCCGTGTCGGGGCCGACGTCTTCCTTGCTTGCTTCTATCACCCGACGCAGCAACTCATCGTCGTAGGCTGCATCGCGGCTGTTCATTGTAGATCGTCGTTTCGCCGCCGATTGCGAAGCAGAATTGGGGCGGGAGGGTTTGGCGGATCCATGCCTCGGCGACAGGGTGCCTTCCTTTGCTGTCGACGTTGCCAGTGACGTGGCTCGGGATCCGCCATGAATTGGCAGAAACTTGGAATATTTTTGTCTATCCACGGACGCATTGTCAGCATTGAAGCATCTCTGTCGTTGGGGGAGGGGGGGCGCGGGATGGCGGATTGAAAAACCCTTCCTCGGCGAGCCCGACAGAAGCAAATTGGCACAGAGCCACTTGCAGAGCGGTGGCCGCAATTGGGAGGTGAAATCGAAAAGGAGGGCAATAATGACATACCCGTTGGTGGCGGTATGGATCTTGTGAAGATCCTTGCGGCACTGCTCGCAAAAATACTCCTCGGGGGAGCTCTCGGCGCTGAAGATGCCCACGCAGGCACCGTGCTGCCAGACCTTGCAAATGTCGCATTGCACGAAGAATCCCGTAACGTCTTCGGTGAGCTCAATTGCGGCAAAGAATTCGGCATCCGGGCCCTCGACGGGTGGGCGACCCGGGTAGTCCTCGGAGCCACAGAGGCAGCGGACTGCCTCGTCCTCCTCGTCCTGGAGGTCGTCACTTCCATTGGCCATGATCAGAGTGCTGACTAGGATAGCTTTATCTTGTTCTTCGTCCTGACCGCGCTTGCGTCTTCGACCGAGAAGGGTATCGTCGAGGTCGTCGAGGGGCTCCGACGACAGCGAGGCACTTGGCGTCGACTTGCCCGACGAAGGCTTGTTGAGAGATCGGGTGCTGCGCTCGAGGCGGCCAGACGTTCCCGACGAGACAGATGACTGCTGAGATTGTGAATTCGTCGCGCGAGCTCTGGAGGATCGCCGCGGCGAAGGAGGTGCCATTGAAGACGGTCGAGGGAGGAGCGTGGGGCGGCGGAGGAGAGCGCGGGTCGGCGGCGCGTCCTGGGCGGCGGAGGGATGTGTGATGCGTGCTCAAGGGCAAGCTGACGAGCTGTGGAAGCTGGTGGCGTGCGTGACGGTAGGGAAGGCGGCCGCTTGCACGGGTGCTGGCGCCCAGCAAGCAAACCGCAGGCGACGAATGCGACGGGGTTACAACTCGAGCGAGGAAGAGCAGTCGAGTCGAAGAGATTGGTGGTAACTTGTCATGACGGAGCAGGCCGGAGGGGAGGGAGACGCGCTCATGCCAGGAAACGGATCGGCAAAGAGGGGAAGCGGATTGAAGAGAGAGGTGCAAAGGTGAGGACGCCTGGCGAGGAGGAGGAGGAGGAGGAGGAGCAACAGCAGCAGCAGGAGGAGGAGCAGGTGGAGGGCTGGCTGGGTGCTCTGTGCAGGACGCGGGCGAGGGACGGCGGGCTGGTTCCGTGTGCTTGCTTGGGTCTGTGTACTTCGCACCGCAGGTTCCTCTGGGGGGTGCGCCGCCGCGCCGCTGGCCGCCGAGGGACGCTGAGTGGTACAGCCGGGCAGGCAAATGGCAGGGTACCGTCCCCTGCTGGGCTTTTTTAGTGGGGCCCGCGCACTGGAGGTTAGGTCACTTTGACGGTGACGGGTCAGCAGGCCCAGCAGCCGGGCGGTGCGCTGTGGGCCAGAGGCTAAGCTTCGGCTAAACATCATGCGGCGGCCACGCCACTGTGCCTAAGACGACCGACCAATTTGAGCCGCCGAGCTGATGCCTCGTGCCTGGCCTGCCTGCGTCAGTCGGTGTGTAGGCCAACGGCGGCTTATTAGCTGAGGACGCTTTCCCTCCCCTCCCCTCCCCTCTGCTGCTCAACAAATGTCACCTTCCTGCGCAGAGCAGGAACCAGATGCTTGCGATACAATCCAGCACTCCCACACCTTACTATCCGACGGCGAAACAGCCACCTTCGTGTACAAAAGGGTGACTCTCACTCACTGCATGTCCCACATGGACATCGACTGAGGTGAAAGCTGCTTACCTAATGCCACTAGCCCGCGGAGGCCCTTGCCTGGTCTCGGGCTGGGGCACCTCCTAATCCACACAGCAGCCGCCATCAAATGCTGTCATTTGCAATCAAAAGTGTGCTGTACGAGTAGGCATCGCAACCAGCCGGTGCCGTTCTCCCGTGGCCTGCGGCCCTCTCGGACCTTGCTCTGGCTTCTTTCCGTCTCGTCGAAGCCCTCCATCCATCGCTTCAGCGCCCCCGCTCCCGCTGTTGCAGCGTCCCGCGCTTCGAAATCGGCGTCCCTCACTGTGCCCGGAACAGCCAGGTCAGTCGCTCCGCATCCCCCTCCTTGAAGCTCCCGCGGGCAAACACGCTTGCTGCGAGCACGAGCCCCGACAGCGGCCGCCTCGCTGCTGCATCTGTCCTCCCAGCCTTGTCGGTAACGCTGGGGACAGTATTTACTGACTTGCCAACGACAGAGCTACGGTCGTTGGAGCCCGACGGAACCGACTCCTCTCGATGCCATTACGTCCTCTTCGTCGACTATTTGCTCTGCGGTAGACAGACTCTGCGAACGGCCCAGGGCACGCCGGCATCGATACCAGGCTCTTCGCGTCTCTCTCTAGCGTCGCTGCTTGTGCTTTCCGAGGACTTCGCTCCTCCTGTTCGTCTGCCTTGTTCCTGCGAGTTGTGGGCCACGTTTGCACCGACAATGATAGATGGGTACGCTTTCCTGCCACTTCCTCCCAATCACCATGTCCATCCTCAACCTGGCTTGGTCTTCACCACTCGCCTCCTTTCTTCAAGTCTCCCACACGGCCAGGTGGGAGCAGCTATGGCCGTGGTCTTGACCATCCTTCGTTGGGCCGCATATCTCGTTTGCTTCCTTCTGCGTCACATCATGTCTAGCCTCTTGGGCATCGCGGCGATCTACTTGCTAACAAAGCGGTTTCGTTGGCCGATGCTAGATCATAGCCAAATAATGTCACCGGATACTGTATCGTCGCTGTTCCCAGACCGGCCCATTCGGCCGCTGCCGAAACGTCGTCTCCGAGAAAGGCTGTCACCAGAGGTTGCCGATTCGATCAAGTATCCTGCATCAACTCTCGACAACGTTCCCCTCTTCTACTTTCCGCCGTATACCGTGAGGGAAGAGGCCAGTTCAAGCCAGCAGGCTTCCGAATCCACAAGTCCCATCGAGCAGGGTCGGCGATCTGCGCTGGGGCAAGCTTCCACACCGTTGCGAAATGGACTTCGCGTAGGGGCTGGAGACGGAGATGGGAGTGGGTTGCGTGGCACGCTCGCCGCGAGGGCTCCCGCAGAACCTCTCGGTCAAGCGATGCACACTCCGGTCCGGCCAGATCAACCGCGGCCGGGCGATCCGCAGCCGCCTCCGTCGGCCGCGTCGTCGGTGGACGGTTACGATTCTTTTGAAAACACCAACAATAAGAAGAAGCGAAAAATTCCTTCAGCGGGAGATTCGATACTGACTGGGGCCCATTCGCTGAATGGCGAAATCAACTCCCTTGCCGGCTCGACTGGTGCACACTCGCCTACAAACGACGTCAATGGGAATAGATCTCATCATGGCTCCGTCGGCTACTCTACATCTGGATCGTACATGGCCGGTAACAACCAAGGGTTCTCAGGACCTGGAAGGGGAAGGTTGGGGCGCTCACGTAACGGCAGGAGCCCTTTGCGGGCTCTGGCGGACGGCAACAACATTTGGCCAGCGCGAGCTTCCAAGACTGGCACATCGCAGTGGCCTCCAGGTACGTTTGTTTCTTTGAATTTCCCTTTTCATTGCAATCTTCTCTCTGTTTTCGTACGACTGGTCGTGCGGATAATTCCGTCTCCCAGACTTGGCGTTTGAGGCAACACGCAAGGTACCTGGCCAAGTCTTCGTCCTGGTCCTGGAACCCGCTCGCTCTTTGCCAAGTACCCTCACCCACATACAAACTGTCACAATGCGCTTTACAATCCGCAGTCAGCGAATTCATTCTAACGACAATGTAGCACAAGAAGGAAGTGGGATTATCTCTAGCGCAATAGCCAATGCTGAAAAACTGCCGCCTCAAGGTCAGGAGAACGTAAGCCTCTTGCAACAACATTCCGCTACAGCCAAGACCACGCCAGCATCAACTCAATTTACCTTCACCTGCGATTCTCAGGTGCCGGGAACCGTGCAGTGGCCTGGTAAGTCAGCTGCTCGGCTTCACCAATCCGTCAACTGACACCTTCCAGGGCATCCAAATCGGCATGACATAGCAGGCCAGACACTGCCGTCGATGGCGAACGCACCAAATGGCGTTGTCCATGACGGTCCTGCAAAGGGGCCCGGCACAAAGTCAGGTCACTCGCGTCGAAGGTCCAGGCGGCAGCTGGAAAGGGAGCTGAACATGGCGGCACGCCATCGACGGCAGATCGCCGCCGAGAATTACTACCACCATCCCCCCAAGGGAGAGGATGTCTGGATCTGCGAGTTTTGCGAATACGAGCGGATCTTTGGCGAACCTCCCCGCGCACTGATCCGCGACTACGAGATCAAGGACCGGCGCCACCGACAGGAAGAGGCGGATCGCAAGCGACTGCTGGAGAAAGCCAAGGCCAAGAGCAGAAAAGGAAAGAAGAGTGGCAAGATTTCCAGCAAGGGAGCCAATGGTGCACATCACGTGCCAGATCAAGGTCACCCGGACCTGGTTGGCGACCAAGACGCTCCGCCGATGCACCACAATCACAGCCACTCGACACAGTCAGAGGAAGACGAGTACGAGGATGAGTTTGAGGAGGAGTCCCCGAGCCCGCCGCCCGATCGCCTCACAGTGGTAGACGACGGTGGAGGCGGAGCAATACCAATACGGCCCAGGACGTAGTTGGTCCTCCTGGGCCCATTGGAAGGTCAAACCCACGACCAGGATACCCGCGCTTTGAGGATTTTTCAGATTCATCCAGTGGCACCTGAGTTGCTGTTCTTTTGATCGGTCATGCACCTTGGTCAGCCCCGCGGGCGTAAGGGCTGCAGACTGGCAGAAACAAGGCACCCCAGGGTCGTTGGACAAAGGCTATATGGTGTCTGAGCCCCTGGCGTTACGTCCTTGGCCGTGGGTTTGAATGTGCCGGGAGTGGCATGGATAGGAGCAATGTCGGTGAGGAGGTTGCTCCGGTAGATGGGGGAAAGCGTTGGCAGGACCGAGAGAGTTGGCTCCAAAGCTGCCGTGTGTGTGTTTGCTAGTCGGTCTATCTAGGATATACACAATGGCCGGCTGGGAGTTTGTTGTCGGTAGCCACGACGCCTGCATTTTACGAGATAGACGTCATGAATCCACCCTCATGAAATAACGAAAGCGGCGAGCAATGTCACCGGCTCAAGAAAGTGATGGAAGCGAGCAACTTGATGCCTCACTGTTTGAAGCAGGAACAATATTTTGAGAGCCGGATGCCAAGCCTTAAGCAGTCTACCACAGCCTTGTGCTATGGTAATTGAGGTGATTGATGTTGAGCTCGACCCTCCGAGGATCAACGGAGGCACCGGTACAAGGCAATCGGGGTATAGGTAAATTCGCAACATGAAGGGAAGAGCCAGAAGGGACCAGCTGGCAGCTGAATCATTAAAGCTGGCACCACCAAATAGCACAAAGGTGATGGAATGGACGAAAGGGAAGCTTGGGGTAAGGCAGGGCGATCCGCGCAAGCTTGGCAGGGCAGCCCCACGTATCGAATCCCGTACGTCAGTTGGGCAACTGTGAGACAACGTGGCGTGGACTGCGAAAGGGACGGCCAGTTGCGTGAAACCCGTTGGTCTGCATGACGTGCAACGACAGCCAGATATTACGGAGAAGCTACTCCGTAGTCCGGGCGAAAGCACGCACGATCATCAAGTGTTTTCGCGCGAGGAGCGAGACAAAGCGCCAAGGCGACGTAATAATAGCGGCCGCCGTTGGCCAGGGGTTCAGCCAGCTTCCTCGGATGTGGTCCTCGGGCCCCAGGGAGATGTTAGATACTGGTCTCGGCATGGCCCAGGGGCAGGTCGGGAGACGCCGATTCGGGTCCAATTTTTGATCTCTCGGTAACGGGCTGCTGGCCCACCACACGCAGCTGCGATGGCATCCATGCGATGCGATCGGGGCTGTCCATCGCAGCGGCAGTCTCAGGCCGGCCTGGCCTGGCCTGCGCCACTGCACAAGCATTCGCAGCGGAGCCCGTCGAGCACCCGAGCGGTTTTAGCTTCGCCTAGCTCAGCGCCCAGTGTCGTCATCCTCTCCCTGCACCCAATGGCTGGGGAGCCGGCCCTCGCCTTGCCGTCGGTCGTCGTGCTGTGCTAATTATTATTGCTGCCCTTTTGGGCCAACGCAACGACCACGCCCTCGTACGCAACCAAGGCAGGTGCACATCCCTGGCCCTCGATCCGCCCGCTCCTCCCGCGCTGCTCCAGCTGCGCTTCTGCTCCGTCCGAAGCCTTTTCTCCCTCTCAGCCTCCTCGTCATTCCATCCTGTCCATGCGCCGCCGCTGCTGAGAGACGCTGCCGGACGCTCCGTCGAGCCCGCGGCCGTTCCTGCCTCCCGATTGTTGTCGGCTGCAATTCTGGCAGAAGCAGAGCCAGCACGCGCAACCTTAATCATGCCCTCCTTGTTTGGCTCGCGAAGGCATGCGCCTCCCGTCCAGGTGAGTTCGAGCCCGCACCCTTAGCAGCTCACATTAGCCTTTGGGCTTCCGTGGCCGAAGCCTGCGACCCCGTGGCCCGGACGTTGCACCCGTCATTGGGGGATGTGCCATGGCGCACCTTGGGAACGTCTGCCGCGGGCTATGACGCCGCGCTTGCGCTCTTCGTCCTCGCTACGGCTTGCGGCTGTCCCTTCCCTTCAATGCTCTTCACATCCATCCCTTCGACCCGTCGTCCCTAGCCTGCTGTCTAGAACTTGCTGACCGGAGGCCGTTTCGATGTCGCGACAGCCTCTCACCAGGGAGACGGCCAATCCCAATGCAGCCACCGCGGCTGCGTCGGCCTTCATGCGCCGCGGTTCGAATGCGTCGTTGTCGTCGGCTGCTGCCGCGGCTGCCCTCCGGGCCCGGCCCATGACACCGACCAACGTCGCCGATGTCCAGTCGAAGCGCGTCAATCGAAGAAGCCCGTCGCTGTCGTCGCTGAGCGGTCGCGACCGAGGAGCGCGGAGGGAGCTTCAAAGGACTCCCAGCGTCGGCTCCATGACGGATCGAACTTTCCGGTCGCCGTCGCCTGCCCAAAGTCCTGCCTCGAGAGACCGCAATGTGCCTCCCGTCCCGAGCATCCCCGACGTCGATCGCCTCGAGGCCGACAGGAAGACCAACGGCGCGCAGCGCAAAAGCGCCATGCTGCAGACGCAGCCCTTCAAGACCGCCAGCGAACGAATGACGGATGGCCAGCGCGGTACGTGGTTCGGCGGTGCGACAGCCGGAGACCCGGACAACGTCAGGAGATCCGATTCTGTGCTGCACTCCGCCGTCAGTGCCCCCGAGCCACGTTCCGGCAGCGTCAGCCCGTCCATCAATTTCTCGTACCCTCGCGCGCGGGCGCACTTGCCGGCGTCATCCGTCGACGACGAGGCTCTCGTGTACGACCCCAACTCGAGACGAATGGTATCGCGGGGTGAGCTCGTCGCACGATCACAGAGCCTTCGCCAGTTCTCCGACAAGCCGCGCAAGAAGAAGCAGGACATTGTCAGAACCGGCTCGCATCTATCCAAGGGAACTGTCGGAAGGACGCAAGCTCCCGGTCCCGAGGCACCACAACCGTCACCCGCCGAAGCTGAACCAGCTTTGGAGCCCGAACCGGCCCCGGCCCCGGTACCAGCCGTCGTACCTCAGCAGCCACAGGCAGCTGCCAAGAAGAAGAAAAAGAAGAAGGCGGCGCCCCAGCAGCCAAGGCCGGAAGCTGTCGAGGATCAGACAATGGAGCAAGACGCGGTGGAGGCGGCCGAGGCTGTAAGACCGTCGACTGTGGCGAAGCCGTCCTTGGTGGACGACGAGCCCGAACGCGAAGAAGACGGAAAGCAAGAAGAGCAGCCGGGTCAACAGATGAACCTACAGCCGGTTGCTGCTGCCGCTGTCCCCGTCGCTGCCGTCCAAGTTGCCAAGGAGATGGCCAATGAAGAGCCTCAAACAGTTGAGCCGACACACCCGCACGCCGTTCGCAAAACTCGACCACACTCCGAGAGTCCGGCACGGTCGGCTCATTTCTCCCCCGTCCGTGATCAGTTGGCAGTTAAGCACGAACCGCCGCCGCGATCTGTCTCACCTAGAAAGTCAGCCCTAAAATTCGCGAGCCCCAGGGGTATGTCGCCATCTGACGATGGCTCCGAGGTATCTGGTCGGGGTTCCAGCCCCCAGCGAGAAGACTCGACACTCGCTCGAAAGAAGAGCGCGCGGGTGAGCTGGGATGATAGAAACACTGTTGTCGTTGGCGAAGCCGCTCATCCGCACGAGACGGAGTCGCCCGTTATCCCGAGCCCTCAATCCAAGAAGCCATGGCACAATATCGTCACCAAGTATACTAAGAAGGACCCCATTAATCTGGAAGAAGAAGAGACCATGGGGCCGAGACCTGCGTTGCCTCTCTTTGGTAGCGTGCGGGAAAAGAAGGCCAAGGAGCCAGAGGAAAGGCCTTTGGTACGGCCATCAGAGCGAACAAGGCATCAGCCGGGGCCTGCCCCCTCTGAGCCGAGTTCAGAGGCGGAACTCGGCCAATCGTCCGACGCTGCAGTTGGGGCTGCTTTCATGCAAGACCAGGCGTCGCGGAACGCCGCTAATATTTCCAAGTTCAGAGAGCCCCTGCCTCCCGTCGTTACATCCGTCGAAGGCAGCGCCTACGACGACGACGACGACTTGGCCGAGAGCTCCGACGATGGACTCGACACTGATGCCACGACGGAGCCAGACGATGCCACGCCGAAGCCATCACAGTCGACGGAAGCGACAGAAAGGTTTGAGTCTCAGCCCGAGCATGAGCCTAAGTCTGAGTCTGAATCTTCGACCCCTACCCGCAGCCCCGCCGAGGCGCCGACCAAAGCCGGCGACGGGGTTCCAGTCATATCTATTTCTCGTCCTAGCCCGCGGCCGCTGAGCTCCAAGGACCGTGCTCACAGCAATGAGTATTTCGATCTTCCCGGTGGCTTCCCCGAGGAAGAGTTCGCAGACGCTGCACAAAGCTTGGGAACACCGCCCGCCAACGTTCCCGTTGACCATGTGCCGTCGACTCCCTCTCGACCTGTCGAACCTCTGGCTGCGGCCACCCCGACCATGGATGACATCGCGGAGGTGGAAGAGGACACAGATCATTGCAGTATCTACAGTGACGCCTACGAGGACCTAGGCGAGGTTGACGCCGATGGCTTCATGTCACTTGATGCTGTGGTTGAGAGTCCGTCGGGAAACAAGGTGGCCAAGAAGATTCACAAGCAAGTGCTCACACCACCCAAAGAGCGCAGCCAGGAGAGCTGCGAGCCTCCGGTTGACCCAGTACAAACACCGGATGCTTCAAAGTCACCGAAGGACTGGGAAAATGCCAAGTCCTTCTGGAAAAGCCTGACGGTTGATCAGCGCCGACAGCTGGAAATGGAGGCTCTCTCTGAGGTAGGAGAGGATGCTGAGCCGGAAGTACTGGCGGCGGTGAAGAATGATGTCAAGAGGAGCACATCGGATAGTGCCAAGGCTGAGGCTAAGCCTGTGCGACATTTCCACGACGAGAGAAATTATCAGATCCAGCCGGGAACGAAGTGGTCTGAGGATGCATCCCACGATGCTGCTAAGCGCAGCCCGGCGGTCGCCATGCAGCAGCCCAAAGCTTCGAGCCAAGGTTCCCAGAGGCTTCGACATTCCATGCGCAGCGAGCAGCACCCGTCCCAAGTCGGTCATGGCCAGCCAGGTAGCATGAGGAAGTCTATGAGAGCCGGTGCTCCAGCGTCTTCACCGGCCCGTGACAAAGCGGCAGGAAGATCTCAGCCTCCCCCCAGAGAATACGATGTGTCCCTGGCGGCTTCGGCAGCAGGTGCTGGGATGCGGAAGTCGATGAGAGCCAACGACGACACTGCTCGGTCTGGCCGACCAGTCTCATATAACCCGCCGCCGGCAGTCGATTCGTCCAAGCTCCATAAGCGGAATATGTCGGCCGATGCTTTCGTGAAGCCTTCACTCGCGCGGCGTGGATCAGACGACAGTGTTAGCAGCTTTACGCGCTCGAGAGCCGCCTCTAGCTCCGGACGTGGTGGTTTCAGGACATCGATGCGAGCCCAGGAGCCACCGTCGCCGACAAGTGCCCGGGGCAGTGGTCGGTTCAGCCTGCGGTCGATGTCACCGCCAGGATTCCGACGCAACTCGGTGACATCGGTACCCAGCACGGCCAACTCGTTTGGCGGAGGCCGCATGCGCCAGTCTCTGCGGGCGGAGTCGGTCGACGCTCCCTCGCGATCGCACATGTCCCCGTTCAAGCGGGCTTCCGGAGGCAAGGGCAAGAAGGCAAAGGGCGGCAGTCGCTTCGCGGATTCCAGCGACGAGGATGAAGGCATGCCTTCGTTTTTTAGGAGCCGCTTCGCCGACTCGAGCGACGAGGACGATGTGCCCAGGCCGCAGTCCAAGGGCAAGGGCATGTCCAAGACCCTCCGCGGCGCCAACAGAGCGTCCGGCATGGCAGCCGCAAGCGCCATGGGGGTCACGCCTGCTGCACGGAATGCGGCCTCGCCAGACCTCCCTGACAGCGGAGATGACATGGCCCAACCCAAACGCGATGCTATCCTCAACGGGCAGAAGTCAACCCTGCGCCCTGGCCGCTCCGGCCGCGGAGCCTTGTCGACCGCCCCCGAGGGAGAAGGGGCCTCGCGGCCCGGCAACAAGCGTCGCGGAAGCTTCATGTCCTCCATCCTGCGCCGCAAGAAGGACCCCTCCAACAAGATCTCGCGCGACGTCGGCGAGAGCGCCGCGCGCCGCGACACCAGGCTCGAGCGCACGCCCTCGGAGCTGGCCATGATCCGCAGAAATAGCCTCACCAAGATCGGGCCCCACTGGCCGCTGCCCGAGCCCGACGAGGGCGCCAGCGAGAGCACCGCCGCCGACGGGGCTCGGCCGTCCACCGCCAACGGCCCCGCAGCGACCGCCGCGAAGCCGGGTGGTCTTCTGCAGAGGCGGAGCACGTCGCAGGGCATCGTCGTCCCCAGCCAGGCGCCGGACGACGCCGCGGAAGGGTCCCTCTCGTCCGAGCCCACGCCCCAGCACAAGAAGAAGAAGTTCGGTGGCCTGCGTAAGATATTTGGCATCCGCGACTAGCATTGTGCGTGACGGCTCGTGCCTCGTGTGTTAGACGCGGTCCCCGAGCATGTCGGCAACAAAACTACATCACCCCTCGAAACGAGAGTTTTCCTATTATTTCATGTCTATCCTCCACGCTCCCGTGCTCTGTCGAGCTTCCTTTCTCATTCATATATTTGCAACATTGTTCATACCTTATACTGCTATGCGCGCCTCGTTCGAATCGGGACTGGGGCTTTATTTTACTACGGGCGCGAAACGGGCGGCCAATCTCTCAGGAGGAGATTGGGGGGACATGAAGCGCCGGAGTTTTTGCCTCTTGAGATTGGGGCGGAAAAGGGATTTGGCCTACAATGGATATATATCTTGGGCAACGATGATTTTTGGCGTGTGCTCGTGCTTGGTATTCCGGCGACGGCGGAGAGTGGATGGATGCCGACGAGGGGTTGTACATGGCAACAAGTAATATCGCCCGCGTGCGCCGTTGTAATTTGAGAGCTGCCAGAAGGGTGTCATCCAATCTGACTGTCGAGAAGGTGATCAAGGCAGCTTTGGGTGTCGTGCACCTTCAATGATATTTCATACTCGCTCAAACCGCTTACTACTCCGTACTTCGTACATCTACTCGTATAACTACCATGAACGCCCGTCTCGGTCCACGCCCCAGCGCTCCAGTGATCCCCTTCTTGCTCCCCCGCCCGACGCCGAGAGAACGCTAAAAAGCCCCCTGATGGGCAGCAAATATCAAAAAGACATACGCCGTGCATACAAACCATCTTTGCCTTCGCTCGCCTATACGCCATCGTCTAAGTCCGCGGATGCTCCGGCCGATTTTAACTTGGTAATATAATACAACGGGACAAAGAGAAAATTAGAACCCCACAAGGAACGAGGTCTTCCAAGTGCCGAGGATTGTGGCAGGGTCAATCATAAGTTTTCGTGCCGTCCGAGAATGCGGGCAGCACAGACCGCAAAGAGGTTCTATTCCTAGCTTTTGGATCGCGGTTGGTCGCCGATCCTCGTCTTATCGCGCTCCAGCAGGAGAGTCAGCTGGCTCCTCGATCGACCCATCGGGACACTAGCGGACGGGCCGGGCTGGGTAGGGGTGAAGCGGTGCTCGAGCAGCGACGAAGCCGAAGGCCTGCTAGGCAGGGTCTTATCATTAAGCGCCGCTCCAAGAACGTTCGACTTGGGCAAGGAGCCGGACTGATCGATGATGGTTCCCTGAGCCGCGATGTTTGTGGTGGACGCCGTGGCGCCGGTGAAGAGGCCCTGACTGGGGTTTCTGGTGTGGAACCGATCGGAAGGGGGCCCGTACCCATTGTGCGACTGTGAGCGGCTCATAGAGGGAGCTGCTTCGATTGAGGGCGAGCCTACGATGCCCACCTTGGCGTTGATGGTACTAGAGGGTCGGAGTTGGCTAGTATTGCTCGAAGAAGGGCTTGGCCGATGGGGCGCTGCATTTCCTCGTCCGGTAAGGTTCTGGCTCCCGGCTGGGGCTGATGGCGCACCACAAGCCCTATCATGTGCTTTATTCTCGGTCATGGCATTTCGTGGCACGGCAGGTTGCTTCCCGAGCGCTTTGGCGCTCAGTTTTGGCCGTGGAGACAAGGTCTCTTCAACGTCTTGCGCTTCGTGCCCAACATTATTCGACATTCGTTCGGGAATAGGTGATATCGGCCCCGATAGCCCTGCCGTTCGTGAGCTAGCTGCCAAGCCGCTCTCCCGAGGCCCAGCTGCCGCCAGTACCGGTGAATGCGGGCTGGTCTTTCTCGGCAGTAAAGGGCGCCGCTTGGTAGCAGCAGTTGACGCCGCTACGAATTTCTTGGTCGTAGAAGGCGACTTCATCTTTGTTGAAACCATCGACGTCATCTCCAACTCCGGATTTCCCGTACTACCGGATGACGGAAACTCGCTATCGTTGTCGTCCTCGCTGGCAGACTCGTGTGGCGATACAAAGCGGGCAGTTGGCCGGGGCCCTGCCGCGGATGAACCCCCGGACTTTTTCAGGATGGGATGGGTGGGCGGTGGTTTCGAAGCGCTGGGAGAAAGATCCCTGACCGGCGTTTCACTGGCTTTCGCGCCTGGCGCGGGCGAGAGATGGTCCGGCTGTTTATTCTGCTCCTGGTTCAGTTGAGCCACGACCATCTGTCTCGTCAAAGGAGCCACCTAAAAGCACGAGTCAGCTGCAACGTCTTACCAAGGCCTATTGCACATCACTAACATCTGGCCCTTCCCATCGATTAGGCGGACCCTGAAGCGGCACGACGGTTGGGCCCAGAGAGATATCTTCGTAAAGCCTGGCAAGTGTCCGGCCACTGAGGTATCGACGGTCACTGCCCCATACCTGCCACCAAAAGTTCTCCAGCCGTCGAGCGGTTGGGTCTCTGAGCTTCTTGTTCGTTACTGTGTATACTTGAAGATGGTGTCAGCACAAAGTCTCGAGCGGAACGGTGGCAGAGCTTACCGTGCCAGTACTCCCAGATCTTGTCGGCAGGGACTGCAGGGTAGTTTGCGACTTCCTTATAGACGCTTGCGGTGTTGACGACGATGCCCTTTGGCAGTATCATTGGCACGCTGGTCTCCATCTGCGGGCCGTGGTGGGCTGCCAGGAACCCGAGTTACGGGAACAGGGCGGCTGACAGTGCCGAGAAAAGCAGATGGTCGAGATTGGTGCGCGAGGCTAAGACGTCCTGCAACAGCCTCAGCGCAGCCAGTTCTTTGGCGTGCGAGAGGTTATATGCCGCTTGACGGACACAGCATGATCGCAAGTGACGAGATAGGGGCCGAGGAAGAGGCTGCGCACATCCACTCACAGCGGTAGCCGTGGTGCGGGATAGAGTTCTGGATGTCGACGAGGAGATGGCAGGCGCCGGTCCCAGTGTCGTCGACTAGTGGCTGGAGTTCGTTGGTCTCGGGGGCGAAACTAAGCAGGTGAGCCCCGGCCGAGTCCTGCGTCGGTTGGCAGCGATGGGGCTGAGCGCACGCTTATACTTGCAGCTTCTCGCCGTGAGCCGTGAGGGTCGATGGAACGGGATGTAGCGTAAATACGCGAGCGGCTGTAAGCAGGGCCCGAGCGTGGATATATGGATGAGTAGGTGAGTTGGTCACGCGGGCCTATGCCGGGCGCAAAGAAGTGAGCGAGAGGGCCTGGCGGGAGCAGCTGAACAGGGCTTGTCGTCAGTTGCCGAGGGTCGCGGGGAGGGGCGGCCAAGGAGCTGGCAGCGGCGGAACGAGGAGTTTAGGGAGCCCGGCCGAGGATGTTTTGTTGTTTTGCGCACCCCAGACGGATGGCTTGTGCGGGACCCTGACGGCGAGAGGAGTGCGGGACGGAGGGGGTCTCGTGACGGCCACAAGCCCAGGGCGGAACGTAGCGGCAAAGGGAGGGAGCGAGGCCGCTGGGCGGTGCGACTGCCAGGCGGGCAAGAGGTTTGAGGGCGCGCGGCCACTGGCCGGGCGACGTGATGCAGTGGTGAATCAATCTCACTTGGCTTCGGCTCAGTGGAGGCTGCGCGCGTGCAAACTGAACCGAAACCAGGCACAGGGGTTGGTTGGTCGGATGGCTACTTGGTTGGACGGTCGGTCTGTTGGCTGGCGGGCTGGTTGGTGGGCTGGATTTGCGCTTCAATGTCGCAGGCAGCGAACGCAACGCCGCAGGGTGCTGGCCGGTAGAGAGCCGCAGGCAGCGGTGCCTGCCGAGCGAAGGGAAGCTGGAGCGAGGGACGAGGGAGCGTGGCGGCGACGAGGTCGACGGGCAGAGAGAGGGAGAAGAAGGCCGAGAGTCTCGAGGAGGAGACGGAACGGGGGTGGAAAAGACGAACCTGGGACCGATTTGTCGAGGCAGGCGGGCACACAGGCAGGCAGCGAGGTCGGTGAGCGGCAGGTGCGGCGGCGGCGGCCGCGGTTCTGGCGGGGCCGTAAGGCTGCTGTAAAGGCCTCCATGGCTCGTCCCTCCGCTGCAGCCCAGCGCTCGAGACCGCCGCGGAACCCTCGCCAGGCCTCCGAACGGCGGATGCAAATCGGCGGCGTGCTGGCGCCTGACTCCAGGGCCCCGGCCAATGGACCCGTGCCCGCTGGGGCGCAGGGACCCCCCTCGCCGTGTGCTTGCTTCCCCGCTGGCCCAGCCCTTGGGGAGAGCAGAAGACGCCTGACTCGGATCGGATGGGGCCCAGGGCACGGCTCCTCGTTCGCTCCCGGCCTGACGGGTTCAGCGCACTGGCCGACGACGAGCGGGCGGTGCACGGCGTGGGAGCCGAGAGCTGCTGCTCGACCGCGCGCGGATTGTCGCCTCAACGCCCCGTGCCGGGTGTCACCCATCCACCTCAGCAAGACGTGCAAGGGCACGTCAAACGACGAGGGCGCCTGATCGGCGGCTCGCTCGTCTCCGGATCGCTGCTTTCCGCGGTCGTCACTTTCAGTACGATTGCTCCGGAATGTATCCATCCGCGGCATCGCTATCTATGTCTGTGCCACTTCAGACTGCCCACAGCATCGTGGCCGAGGCCCACAGGTCGCTATCCTTGGATATCAGATCCATGTCGGGTCCCCGGTACGGGGTGCCTACGGGGCCTCTAAAAATGTCGCTACAAGCCCGGTAAGCTATCCATGGATCTGCCCAGCTGCCTACACATCTACTCGTGCTCGTAGACGTCCCAACAAAACACCACGGCGCACGACCCAAGACCATTCCGACACAAGGTCAACGGCACGGTGAGACGAGACACGGCCGCGCGGCATCGCCCGGCGACGGAGCCCCGCGGCGGCTCACCGAGGGATGCAGCGGGCCACAAGGCTTGTTCTGTTCCCGCCAGCGCGGTCCAGCCAAGCAGACGTCGCCAAAGACACGCCGCCTTGCCCTTGCGAGCCGCATCCCGCCATCGCACGACTTGTGCATGTGACCAGTCACTCGACCCTTTCCCCCCCTTCCCGACAAGCTGGCGCGTAATCAAACGCGGCTCCGGCGTCGGCGCGGGATGCGGCTCTTTCGAAAGTGAGCGATGGTGCCCCAAGTTCAATGGCGGGCATGGAGGAGTAATTCCGAGTAGTGTATCCGGCATCCCATTCGGGCTACGTGTAAAGGTAGGCTACCGCAAACGAGTAAGTGCCCGCCTAGAATATTTGCCCAGGCTTGCCAGGGAGCTAGAGGTGGCCCTGTGACCCCCATGTGGTCGGGGGAGGGAGCTTCCCCAGCTTCCAGGTTGTCATGGCCGCCACAGTTTACCTACTCGTACGCCCCACGTCGACTCGCTTCTTCGCATGGATGGCAACATGCCACCGGCCAGAGCGACGACTGCTCCCCAACGGCGACGAGACGTCTCACGGACCGCCCGCGCTGAGGCCGCTAGTTGCAGCCGCATCTGCGACTGTGCCCTGGGGAACTACGAGCACGGATCACAGAGGCATGTGCCAGCGGCTGTGGCCCCCCGATGGTCCCCCCCGCGGCTGCTCCACCCACACACACATCGTCCCCCTGGCGCCATCCTGCCACTGATTGCTTGCCTGCTGCATGCACGAGCTTTCCGCCCACGTTCTAGAACCGAAAACGTGTCTTGGTGCCACTCCGGCATGTAACTTTGTTGGGCCCTTGTCCCTGAGGGGCTGCCACGGTGGCGCCGCACTGCCCGCGCCGCTTTGTGCTGCCATACAGCCCATGAGCCCCAAGCTTCCTTGGACAACATCGGACGGAGGACATCAAGTGCAGCTGCTCCAGCAGGTCCGTCGCTTGTTGACGAGGCCGGCGGCGGAGCTTTGGTCTCGTCCCCTTGCCGTCTTCGCCTGTTCCCTTGCAACCGCTGGGCCGGCGGGGGGGATCTGCGGCCGCTCCGACGATCAGTCAAGTTGGGCTTCCGTCACCCAACCCAGGAGCCATGATCTCGCCCCAATTCACACACCGAGCCGCCGTGGGCGAGCTCCGTCCCGGGTCGCCACCACCATGCCAGGATCCCAATGAGGGGATTAAACAGTTCGCCGCCGCCGAGCCCTCCGCTCCCTTGCAGCACGACATGCGCGCATGCAGCGGAAGCGTTGCACACCGGCTTCAACGCTGATGGATGGGGCTCTACGGCTTCCTTTCGTCAGCGTCGACCTTGCCGGACAAATGGGCTGTCGCGTACCCCGTAGAAGTCGGCGAGGACAATGAGCCGCCTGGCCCCCAAAGCCGTGAGCCATGCAATGCCCTTCAGCGTGCATGTCCGAGCCCCCGGCCACATCTGTATAACCCGATCGGGCCGCCTCAAGAACTTGTGTAAGTGATACGCGTGGCGCAGATATTTGACTTTGGTTTGTGTTACCCGTCCCCTGCCATTTCTCTGCCAATTGCCATGGTAAGACGGAACGAATAAGCTCGTAATTTGTCAACGTTGTCTATCTCGGGCAAGCCTATCTTTCGCCGCCGTCTGGCGATCAGCTCGGCACGGCTACGCCGTGGCCAGATGGATGAACCCGCCACCTCCCGCCTGCACGCCGGCTGGCAATGCGATCGATCGCCTCAATCGAAACCTCCAGCCCTGCCAGAAACCGCCCTCAAGCCAACTCGCCACCTCCCTGCCGACGTTTCCCAACCTGCATATGCACGCCTGCAGCGAGCCCATCCCCCGGCCCCCAAGCCCCGGTCGGCCCTCCAGCCGTCTTGCCGTGTCCCCGGGGGCCCCGTCCGGCCGCCGTTGGGTCTCCACTGCCCGCTCCAGTTGCAGGGGGGCCTTCGCTGACCGGGCTGGCAAGGGCGCCGGGGTTCGCCGTGGCTTATTTTTGGATCTGCGCCGTGGAGAGCTTGGCAGGGCTCTGTCAGGTCGTTGAACGGGAGAATGCTCCGCCTGCTCGTGTGGGCGTAGTTTGAACGAGGTTGGATCTTTCCTGGTTTTATCCTTGCATTTAAAAACTGGACAATTGAATGCTGGCTGCCTTAGGTGCTGCTTCGTATCAGCTCCAGACTGCCTTGATCCTCCAAATGAAACAGGTAGACAGCTGGAGGCTCATAGGGCTTCGCATTCAGATACACAAGGCATCAATTGAACATCAGCTTTCAACGTCTCTCTTCAACAGAGATTTGTATGATTCATTATTAATAGCCCCCTCTAAAATGCAATTGTAAAATGTTGCCTCATATAAATCCCGATGCGCCTGCAGGAGACACTTGGCCCGCCCAAATGACCCGATACTTGATTCCCCAAAACAGCAAAAACAACTAGCCCTTCGTCCTCAAGACCTCCAGCCGCTTAGGTGACGGTGTAGCCTCCGTCCACGCGGATGTCCGCTCCCGTGACATAGTTGCTGGCGTTGGACAGCAGGAAGGTGACGGGGCCCATGAGGTCCTCAGGCTGACCCATCTTGCCTTGGGGGATGAGCGAGGTCCACTTCTGCTTGAGGTCGGGGTTCTCGTCGAGGATCTTTGCCGTGAGCGCCGTCAGCATGTAGCCGGGGGAGATGCAGTTGACGCGGATTCCGGAGCTCGCCCACTCGACGGCGAGGGAGGCGGCGAGGTGGCGGACAGCGGCCTTGGAGGCGTTGTATGGACTGGATGAGGATTCCGTTAGCGGTGCTTCTTGGCCTAGGGGGAAGCGGGAGGTAGAACATACGTCTGCGGCTGGGGAACGTTGACGATGGAGCCCGACATGCTGCCAATCATGACCATGCTGCCGGGGGCCTTGCGCTCCATCAGGTGGCGGGCGACGGCGGTGGCGAAGAGGTAGGTGCCGTCGACGTTGACGCCCCAGAGCTTGCGCATGCGGTCCACGGGGTAGTTGATGGCCTCGAAGTTCTCGGTGAAGCCTGCCGACGTGACGAGGTTGTCGATCTTGCCGTGAGCCTCGATGATCTCGGCGATGCAGGCGTCGACGGACGCGGGGTTGGAGACGTCGGCGTAGTGAGCGGTAACCCTGGGGATTCTGGAGCAGGCGTCATGTCAGTCACGAAATCGTCGACAATTGCTCGCGAGTGGGGACGAACCGCTCAGCGTTGGGGTTCTCCTTGATGAAGGCGTCCACCAGCAGCTTGGTCTGCTTCTCAGCCTCCTCCTCTGCAACCACGAGTCAGCCACCGCTCAAAGTGCACGGGCGGCTGCGAAACTCACTGTTCATGTCGACCAGCGCCAGGTCGGAGCCAGAGTACACCATGCCCTGGCCAATGACCAGGCCCAGGCCGCGGGCACCTCCCGTGACGAGGCCGACGTTGCCGTCGAGCGAGAAGCTGGCAAGCGTGGGCTTGACGTACTGGCCCGGCAAGCCGTGGACAGGCTTGGACGAAGGCAGATCGTCCTCCTTGTACTCGAACTCGACATCCGAGTCTGTTCTCGCATATTTGCCGGGCTTGTCGCGCCGAGGAGGCACGTTGTGCAGGTTGCGAGCGGCGGCGAAGGAAGGGCGCAGGACCGAGGCGCCGGCAGCGCCTCGCGCGGCCTGGCGCAGCAGGGGAGCGGCGATGCTGTGTCTGGCGGCCATTGTGATGTGTGCTTGTGAGATGAAGGATGAAGGAGCAGAGTCGACGAGGTCGAGGGAGCTCAGGTGAGAAAAACTCAAATACGCGAGTGTGGGAATCGGCGGTCGCTGAGGGCGGGATGGGCGAGTGGCAAACGGGACGGGGCCGATGACGATGAAGCCCGACGATCACTGAGGAGCTGCTCCAATTAGGCGCCCACGGTGGTCAGGTCGCGCCTCGGTTGGCTAGCGAAGACGCACGAGGAGAGGAGGGCCGCAGAGAGTGAGAGGATCGGGATGGAGGAGAGAAGGGAGCGTGAGAGGGGAGCGGTCGCAACGGCGCTGGTTTATATCCCACGGCGCGTCTCGACTCGTGCTCCTGACGAAGTGTGAGCAACAGCCGTCCGGTCTCTGCGGCAATGCACACGCCCCGAGCTCCCCGGGCTAGCACGCCCCTCCCCTGGGCCTGGCGGCGTGGCCCCCTGTGGGCACTAAAATGGGAATCAAGCTCGCCCTAGCGAGCGGCCCACCACAGGGCTTAAACGGGATCTCACGAATCTCCCCTCCACTGTCGCGGCGGCGGTGGAGCGCCAGAGGAAGATAGGATTGAAAGGATGGAGGGGAGGGGAAAGGGGGCCACTGAAGGGTCTGAAGGGTCCAGCGCAGGACCCAGCGAGCCGTTACGCGCTGAGTCGCGGACGGGAGAGCGGCGTCCCTGGAAACGTCTGTCTTGGGATGGAGGAGAGGTTTGCCACGGATTGTCAGGGCGCGGCGACGCGACGAACATCGCAGCCAGGGGAACTTGGAGCGAAACGTGAAAGAGGCGTCGTCCCCCCACGGTCCGCCTCGCTCACCGACTGGGAGCAAAGCGCACTTGATCACGCGGGCCCTTGCAGTCGTCCTAGTAGACGTACAAGCCGCGCCCGATGCCGCTCCCTCCCTCCCCCGGAGAACCCTGCTTCCTCGTTAAAAATGCGCGGCGGCAGCGGAGTCCACGCACCGGCAAGACCGGGCCCACAACAATGGGGACGGATAGCGAAAGCTGCAGATTCCGGACAGCATGTGCCGTTGAAGACACAGACACAGGGGCCGTCAGCGCGCCTCTCAAGTGCCCGTTTCGCCGTCGTTCCCCTGTGCCTCGTCTCATCCATCGCCGAGACAGCCTCTGCCGGCACGTCCGCCATTACTCTTACTCGTATTATCACCTGTTCCCCTGGCAAGGGCGGCTTCCATCCATTTACTCGAATGCTGATGGCCGGCACCGGCCAACCGGCGGGCACGCCGCGCGCACACGGCCCCCCAATCTTCCCCCCCACGGCCGGCTGTCCGCGCCGCCGCCATCGTGAGCTCTGCAGGCTCTGGTGTTGCGCTCTCTCCCCCCACACGGCGGTACGCCTAGCAATCGCCGCGCCATGCATTTTCCTGCGTGCGAGCCAAAGGTCCACAGCCACGTCTCGTGGACACTCTCAATTTTCATTCCCCTTATCCGTACCCTCTTTTTCTCAAGTTCGGATCGAACTGCTCCGTTATCGTTGCGACACTGTACGAGTACTGTGAATTGTTTTGATTTCTTCCTTTTTTTTTGAATTCATTGCGAGCTGCTCTAAATGGTTTTTGTGTATCTCTACAGTAATGCATTGTGAGCCAGGGCTGGCTTTTGCCTGCCGCAGGCTGTGATTGTGGATGGATGGCTCGAAATTCGTCGTCATCAGTTTTCATCATGATGCCACCGTCAGCTTCAGCTCCAGCTCGTCGTGTACCACCCTTATCCTCTGCACGTGCAACCGTCAAGTCCAGTGCTGGAACGGAGCCCATCGTCGCACGGGCTTGAGCCTCACGACGCCAGTTCCACGCCGATATCTCCCCGGCTGCGAGAGGACCCCCCCGTAGCTGCGGCATTCCGCTTCTGCTGCCCCCCACGTCCACCGCCGTGGCTGTTCCGCCGCATAGGTGCGCTCTTTACGCGTTGGCGTACTCCTTGTTGAAGGCGCGGCCGATGACCATGCGCCTGATCTCGGACGTGCCGGCTCCAATCTCGTACAGTTTGGCGCTGGGGAAAAACCAATGTTAGCAGGGGCTCTCCATCGTGATAGTCAGGTAGGTGGGAAAACGTACTCTCGCAGCAGCCGCGACGCCGGCATCTCCTCGACGTAGCCCATGCCGCCCAGCAGCTGGATGCAGTCGAGCGAGCACTCGGTGGCGCGCTCGGCGGCGTAGAGGATGGCGCCGGCGCAGTCCTGGGTGCGGATGATGCCCTGCTCGTCGACGCGCCTGGCCGTGGCGTACGTGTAGGCGCGCGACGCCTGCAGCTTGGTGTACATGTCGGCCAGCTTGCCCTGGACGAGCTGGTTGTGCGCGATGGGCTGGCCGAACTGCTTGCGCTGGTGGGCAAAGGGCGCGGCCACGTCGAGGGCCGCCTGCATGAGGCCCAGCGGGCCGGCCGACAGCACCAGGCGCTCGAGGTCGAGGCCCTCCATCAGCACGCGCACGCCGCCGTTGAGCTTGCCGAGGATGTTCTCGGTGGGCACGAAGACGTTGTCAAACATGAGCTCGCCCGTGTTGCTGCCGCGCATGCCCATCTTGTCGAGCTTGCGCGCGCAGCTGAAGCCGTCGGCCTTGGTGTCGACGATGAAGGCCGTGATGCCCTTGGAGCCCGCGTCGGGCTGCGTCTTGGCGTAGACGACGATGACGTTGGCGTCGGGCCCGTTGGTGATCCACATCTTGGACCCGTTGATCACGTAGCCGCCGTCGACGGCCTTGGCCGTGGTGCGCATGCTGACCACGTCGCTGCCCGCGCCCGACTCGGACATGGCCAGCGCGCCGATGCTGGTGCCGGCGATGAGGCCCGGCAGGTACTTGGCCTTCTGCTCGGCCGAGCCGTTAAGCTGCAGCTGGTTGACGCACAGCTGCGAGTGCGCCGCGTAGCTGAGGGCGATGGACCCGGACGCGCGCGACATCTCCTCCATGACGATGCAGTGCGCCTGGTAGCCCATGCCCAGCCCGCCCACGTCCTCGTCGGCCGTGATGCCCAGCAGGCCCGCCTCGCCCATCTTGGGCCACATGTCGTTGGGGAACGCGTTGGACTTGTCCGTGTGCGCCGCCACCTCCTCGCTTATCTCGCGCCGCGTGAACTCCTGCACCCGCTCGCGCAGCTCCTCGAGCTCGTCGGCCGTCGGCGCCTCGAAGCCCTTGGGGTGCTTGGACGAGTGCAGCCGCGTCTGCATGGCCGGCATGGCGGCGCGCAGCGGCTGCCGCGCGGCGGGGCGGGCCAGCGCCCGCGCGAACGTCGTCCTCAGGCTGGCCATTGTCTGTGTGTGTGTGTGATGTGGTGTGTCGTCGTGAGCGGCGGCAGTGTAGAGGTGGGAGAGGAGAGGGCGGAGGTTTGGGGAGGAGAAGAGCGTGGCAGGAGTAAAGCAAAGTTTCAATTCAATGGATGCGGCGTAGTGACGATGCTGGCCAAGCCGAGGCGGCTCCCTCGGCCACCCAAGGCTCACGGGCGCGGCTCAAGGCGGCTTGCCGCGGCCCGCAACCCCAGGTTTTCGCGACGTCAGGGCCCAGGACAGCTCGGCTTTAGCAACCTACCGACGCCCGTCGTGTCTTTGGCGGATGCCCTCTCCCTCTCCGTCCGCCCATCTATTATCGACCTCTTCTCCCCAACCCGCCAACCCGACCAACGCACTCGCTGGCCACCGCCCCGGATTCGCAGCTTCATCATGTCTCTGTCGCGGCCCACGCAGCAGGCGGCCCTCCGCCTCGGCCGCCAATGGCACAGGACGACGCCTCGCCGGGCGTGCGCGCGCGGCGTCGCGAGCCTCACCCCGCCGCACCAGGCCGGCGCCATCTCGCGGCTGCCGACCAACGTCGACGTCTCGTCCGACGAGTTCCGCGACAACGAGAAGCAGATGGGCGAGGTCATGACGCGCATGCAGGAGCTCGCCCGGCGCATCCAGCGCGGCGGGCCCGATAAGGCCCGCGACAAGCACCTCGCCCGCAAGAAGATGCTGCCGCGTGACCGCGTCACCGCCCTCATCGACCCGGGCACCACGTTCCTCGAGCTGTCGCCCATGGCCGGCTACGAGCTGTACCCGGAGGCTGACGTCCCCGCCGGCGGCATCATCACCGGCGTCGGCGTCGTCGAGGGCGTCACCTGCGTCATCGTCGCCAACGACAGCACCGTCAAGGGCGGCACCTACTACCCCATCACCGTCAAGAAGCACCTGCGCGCGCAGGCCGTCGCGCAGGAGAACAAGCTGCCGTAGGTTTCCCCGTGCATGAGAGATAGAGCGTGATATTGTACAAGAGACAGAGAGAGGGGGGGAGAGAGAGAGAGAAACGTCCCCGCTAACCCGGCGCCTCGTTTGCAGCTGCATCTACCTCGTCGACTCGGGCGGTGCCAACCTCCCGCACCAGTCCGACGTGTTCCCCGACCAGAACCACTTTGGCCGCATCTTCTACAACCAGGCGCGCATGTCCTCCCAGGGCATCCCCCAGATCTCCGTCGTCATGGGCCCCTGCACCGCCGGCGGCGCCTACGTCCCCGCCATGAGCGACGAGTCCATCATCGTCCAGGACCAGGGCCACATCTTCCTCGCCGGCCCGCCCCTCGTCAAGGCCGCCACCGGCGAGGTCGTCTCGCCCGAGGACCTCGGCGGCGGCCGCATGCACTCGTCCGTCTCGGGCGTCACCGACTACCTGGCCGTGGACGACGCCCACGCCGTCACCCTCGCCCGCCGCTGCGTCAGCAACCTCAACTGGCCCAAGGCCCAGGCCGTCAACGTGCCGCCCGCCGAGACCTTCTCCGAGCCCCTCTACGACCCGGAGGAGCTCCTCGGCATCGCCAGCACCAACCTGCGCAAGCCCCTGCCCATCCGCGAGGTCATCGCCCGCATCGTCGACGGCTCCGAGTTCTCCGAGTTCAAGAAGGACTTCGGCACCACCCTGGTCACCGGCTTCGCCTCCATCTACGGCCACAAGGTCGGCATCGTTGCCAACGACGGCATCCTCTTCGCCTCGTCGTCCGTCAAGGGCGCCCACTTCGTCGAGCTGTGCTCCCAGCGCGGCATCCCCCTCGTCTTCCTGCAGAACATCGCCGGCTTCATGGTCGGCACCGCCTCGGAGCGCGACGGCATTGCCAAGCACGGCGCCAAGCTCGTCACCGCCGTCGCCTGCGCTGACGTTCCAAAGTTCACCGTCGTCGTCGGCGGCTCCTACGGCGCCGGCAACTACGGCATGTGCGGCCGTGCCTACAGCCCGCGCTTCCTGTGGATGTGGCCCAACGCCCGCATCGGCGTCATGGGCGGCGAGCAGCTCGCCGCCGTCATGGAAACCGTCGGCCAGAAGGTCGACCCGGAGCTCAAGGCCCGTATTGATCGCGAGAGCGATGCCACCTACTCGTCGGCCCGCCTCTGGGTATGTTTCTCGCACCCCGGCTAACCCCGCCCCCCTCCTCTTCTCCGCTGCCTCTTCTGGTCAAGCTAACACGTTCCTCAGGACGACGGCATCATTCCCCCGCAACATACCCGCCGCTACCTCGGCCTCGGCCTCAAGGCCGCCATGGGAGGACGCAACGAGGTCAAGGCCGGCGAAACCAAGTTTGGCGTCTTCAGGATGTAAGGTGACGGTAGAGGAAGAGGCTCCCTATCTTCAGGGGGCGATACAGCAATTGTACATATCGGCATAGACGTCTCGGGAATCAAAGAAATAAAAAGCATTATTTACAGCCATGGCACAAGGACTCCTCTGTACTCGCGAGTTGCTGCACCCATGTGGTCAATATTAACTGTCTCTTAATATCTCCCGGCGATTTGGATGGTATCTAAACCCGTCTTGTCAACGCCAACGCTAATCTCGCGAGCGAGCTGTAAATGCACATCAAAAAAAGGGGGCCTGTCAAATGCTATATACAAGATTTCAACCGCCGTCCGTCATATCTCTCCAGCCATTCATCATTATAGCCCCCCGCATTGCATCGTATCAACTAGCGTAGGCGTAAATCTCGGCGCCTGCGACGCCTCCGGGGAAGCGGCTGAGGGCTTTCGTCGACTTCATTGCCCGTTCATTAAACATTCTTGCGTCCCACGGGACCGTTCCCGATGTCGACGGTGAAACCAACCAAGTCGATGCTGTTGTCACCGCCGATGGCGACTTTGACAGCCTCTTCCTGCGTCACTTGGCTGCCCAGCTGCGTCGTGCTCTTGCTGGCTCTGCTGAAGACGCGCTGCAGCTCCGCCTGTGCAGTCTCTGCGGCATCCACGCTCTCGTTCTGCAGGATGAAGAGCATGGCTACGCGAGCGAAATCAAGAACTTCCTCGGTGACGATGAACATTCCGGTGGGAGCAGATGTCGGTGCAGCTGCAGTCGTTGTGCCCCCAGCGACGGACGTAGGCGGCACGGTCGAGGTTTTCGACGTGCTCGAGGTT
Organism: Tolypocladium tropicale; assembly: GCA_024340005.1. Lineage (NCBI taxonomy): Eukaryota > Fungi > Ascomycota > Sordariomycetes > Hypocreales > Ophiocordycipitaceae > Tolypocladium > Tolypocladium tropicale. The sequence continues at coordinate 28,576 of JALHBU010000074.1, read as the reverse complement.
GCTGAGCTGATCGTAGCAGCCGTACTAGAAGCAGGGGGGTTGCTTGGAGGTGAAGGAGGGCTGCGTACTGACGGTGGGGGGACAATTGTCGAGAAGGAACCGACAATCGACGTGGCCGGAGGCTGCGGGACGAATACTGTGGATGTCGTCGTTGAAGGCGTGAAGGTGATGATGGAAATGGGCGGGAACACTTCCGCCACGTTTGCCAGCGCATTCACCTTCTTGCCGCTCACATCTTCCACCTCATCAGTTGCTTGTCCAGCCCTCGTCGATCGCCCATCGAACGTGACGAGCGAGTTTTGCGCAATGCAGGAAAGGTTGTTGGAGTTTAGCTTCGCCAAAATACTGGTCCCCGAGAGCGGAATCGTGAAGTTCGAGTTGCCCTCGGCGATGAGTCTCGGAATAGCTCTGCCGAGAGTGACGTTGTTGATGCTGCTTGACCCGTCCGTCGCTACGAGGTTTGTGGTTGTGCAGCCTGAGGAGCCGTTGGTCGAGCAGTTGGACCCCGTGAATCCATTTGTGCAGATGCAAGAGCACACGCCTTGCGAAATAACATTAGTGCCGCCATTCAGGCACGGCAAGGTCTTTTGGCAATTCGCGAGGCCCTGGTCCGAGGTTTCCTTGTTGCCGAGGTTCTTAAAGACGAAAAATTCAAGAGGAACAACGATCGCAGCGACGATCATGCATAGGAGCAGGAAACCGACAATGATAAAGGCCCAGAGCGGCAAGCCGCAGCAACGTCGGCCTTGCTTCTTGACACCATTATCGGAATGGATGCTGGACGCTCGGGAATGGCCGCGCTGAGCTTGGTCGGCCACTATGGGCCAGGAGCTTGGCCGGAGCCACGACGCTCGGCTGTGGCGATTTCCCCGGGGTGTCTGAACAGGAGGTGGAAAAGCGGCGAGCATGTCTGATAGGCCGGAAAGGTACCGGTCGTCAGCTTCGCTCCAGGTTAGATTGCGTGGGACATTCCGAGAATTAAGAAAGCATACCTGAAAGAGACCCTTCCCCGTCTCTGGCTCCAGTCTTCTCGTTGAAAGAGGGCCCCAAGTCGTCCATCCTACTCCCTGGTCTCTTTCCCTTTTCGATCATTGCGGCCAGCCTCGTGGCGCGTCTAATCAGATCCGGGAGACTCGTCAGACTACCTCTAGCCTCTGCTGCTCGCACGGCATCAATATCCAGCTTCGGAGGCCGCCTCATGGTCGAGAGCCGGTTCGGCGGACGAGGTGGGGGCGAGCCAGTAGCCGCACGCTGCTCTGCTGGGTCTGATGAACTCGCAGCTGCGTACGCCTTCAGAATCACGTCTGGTGTCAGTCCAGCTAGATTTGTCGTTGCAGGAGTTGCGGCTGGCGTCTGCCTGGTCGTCGGGAGCGTATTCGAGGAGCTCGTCGAGGTGTCCACGTAGGCAGTACCAGCGGCAAAGGGCTGCACGGGTGACGGTGCTGGCCTAGAGTCGTTCTGGGTGTTGATGGCCGATCTTGCTTTGCTGATAAGCCCTGGGCTCTCCCTCCTCCCGACGCTTTGCCCGCTGACCAGTCTGCTTTCATCTCCAAAGTCGTCGTAGCTATCCGTCGCCGAGTCATCGTAAAATGCTTCGCCGTACCTTGGGCTAGCCATCGGTGACACAGACCCCCAGCCTTCGGGCATGGCGGCACTTGAGGCGTAAGATCCATGCGACCTCGAACGGGGGCTTTCTTCCGGAATCGGGGAAACAAAAGATGCATTAGAGTAAAAGGACGATGCGCCCCGGCGGCTGGATGGAGGTGGTCCCAGAATGGCACTCCTTCTAGGCGGCACACCTGACGAGTGGGTAGCGGCAGCGACGGGGAAGTCTGGTATCGAGCCAACAGATGACGACGTTTGTCTTGATGAGGCTGCTGCTGGCGACAAGGAATCGAATCCGTCGTCCGTTTGTTGAGGGCTGTCGAGGTTCTTTGAACGAAGCCCTTGCGACGGCCTCGGGTCCCGAGACTGCGACGGGTATTGCACCGACGGGGGGTTGTTTGGACGAAATGGTTTCTGATATGCTTGGGGAGACCTTCCGGAGGAAGGCTCCGAGCCCGCAGAACTTATGGGGCTCTCAGCCGGACCAGGAAGTGGCCATTGAGGCATGCGCAGAGGCCGCGGTATTCTCTGTCCGCCTTTCGCGTCGCCCGCCTTGAGTCTGGACGGCCCAGCTGTGACGATTGGTGATGGGTTCTCGTCGGCCGAAGAGCCTGGGCTTGTCTGTAGCTGCCTTAAAGGAAGCTCTTCACGTATCTGTCCGTTCTGGGCCCTTTCGCGCGCTCTCCTCACGGATCCAGCTGCTGGCGGTGACCTATCCATGTCTCTTCTGTAGTATTGATTGCTCATCCGACTCTTTCGCCCAATAAATCCCGGCCAGAGGTGGCCTTATCCGTGGTCTGCGTAGGGCTTGGCTACCTCGCAATGGGCAAAAAGCGACGCAGACGTCTGTCGGGCTACCTGGCGCAAACGTAGGGGTGAGGAGCGGGAACGGATGTCGCCTTCGTGTAGGACGGAATCGATACCGGGTCAGCACGAAAAGGTTTGCGAAGCATGAATGAATGGCGGTAGTTGCTCCCCCGAGAGGTCTGGAAACACAAATGTCGGGCGGGTCTGTGTACGGAGACAGACTGAAAACAAAAGCTCGGAACGAAACGAGAGTGCGTATGTGAAAGCGTAAATTATACAAGACAGAAACGAAGAAGTTGAATCCCTTGAGCGAGTGTTTGGGAGTGTTGCGCAAAAGCGACGACGGCGACACCAGAACAGATGGACTGAAGGAAGTCTAAGCTATGCTGTCAGCAACAGAACTTGGAGCAGTTTTGCGAGGAGAGAACTCGGGCTGCCGGGAGAAAGTCGCTTCGGGCACAGGTCCCGGTGCCAAATGGGCATGCGATTCAGGTAGGGTGTTGCTGAACAGCCGGGGCCACGTGCAGGACAATGAAGGAGTCGAAGGAATCATGGGCCACGTACGGGAAACGACTAGAGTCTCAGGTGGTGCCACCGGGCAGTAGAGGCAGAAGAAGCACGACGCCGTCGCGACAAACGGAGTGCACTGTCGACGGGGCCAGGTCGTGCCAGCGTGGAAAGGGAACTGGACACCGGGTCACAGCAGGAGCGGCTGCAAGCCCTCGACGGGCTTGGGCTCGAACAAAAGACGCTGGCTAAGGGCCGAAGCAGGTTGCGGCCCTGCGCCGCGTGTGTGACGACGACGGTTTGCAACGGGGGCGCTCCGTGTCACGGATCTCGTCCAGAGGTCGTGTTTCAGATGGGCCGCAACGATGGGCTGAAATGGTAGAGGAGCTAGATTGATGGCCAGCGAGGTAAGCGCATGCATGTCGACGTAAGTAATGGTAATGAGAGGACGACGATAAATCAAACAAAAGAAAGCGCAAGAGCAGAGCGAGCTTCTCGTGCTCATCAAACAGCGTGGCTCATGCATGCATCGCCTCGACGACTGAGGGCGAATGGCGGAGTAGCGCATACGATGAGGACTCAGGAGGCCAGGAGAGCGTGTTTTACCTTGTAAGTCTACGTGGGCGGTGGGTGGTGGAGACACGGAGGTGCCCTCAGAACGGCCAGATCTTGCTGAGCCCTGTGAAAGGATTGTTGAAGAAGAGAAGACGCGAAAGAGTGAATGGCAAAAAGCAACGGCGAGGCGAAGGCCGCGAAGGACGAGCAGCAGCGGCAGCAGCAGCCGACTGGCGAGCGAAGACGAAGTGAAGGGAAAGAGCGGAAAGGGGGGGGTGGACGAAGCTGCAAAGAAGGAACAACTGAACCCTGGTCGGCAGCCGCGGGCACAGACGATGAGGCTACGACGACACCTACAAGTACGAGAACGACGCGGCGCCGCGAGCCCCAGGCGGACCCAATGCGGACGGCGACGACGGCCAGCCAAGGCGGACGGGCGTCGCTGGCCTGCCTTGGCCTGCCGGCCGACGGGCCAAAATTGAAGGAGGGCCGGCCATCTCCACGGCTGCAAGGTGGTGTTGCTGATAGATCCGGCGCCGCCACTACTGACCAACCTCCAGTGGCTAGGTTCGGCCCAGTTGCCAGGTTCAGGTCCCCGATTCAGCAGCCCTGCCGTCAGACGCAGGTACCAGACGTCGACTGATGGGCCCCGTCGTCGTCCGTCGACCGTCGTCCGCCGTCCTGTGTTGGGCCGCTTGTCCCGCTGCCGTGTCCCGCTGCCGTGTCCCGCTGCCGCCAAATCGTCAGATCATCATCCATCAGCACCTCATGATGCCTCCCCCCCGCGCGTCCGTCAACACCGCATTGCGCAGGAACCGCGTGACGAGGGTCGCTGTGAACGGGGCCATGGGAGGTTCTGGCCCCGGCCTGGACATCAAACGGCTTGCGCCGAGTGGGGCGGCGTCAGTGGGATACCGCAGGAGTCTGCCCGCCATCGCGCGCTGGCGCTGTTGCTTGCAAACCCGTTATCGATTCCGCCGTCTCCGCGCCGCCGCCGCCGCCATTCGTCGTCAACAAACGGCTCGAGTCTGTGCGCGGGGGGGCCCGGAGAGGCGCGAGGGGGGGCCTCTAGGTGCTGCTGCTCTGCCGCAGAGTCACGAAGACGTCGTGGCGGATCCAAGCTGGGAAAGGACAGAGGCTCGGCGCGCGCTGCTTTGACGGCTCGTGCCCTCGGACTGGGACTGTGCGCACGCGCTCGCCCTCTTGGCTTCTCACCCTGCCTCAGCCGTCCGCTGTGGCTGCGGCCCAGGGTCAGGTATCTACGAGGCTCCGCGGCGACTCGTCGTCTGTCGTGTGTCCTCTCTCGCGTGCGCCAAACCACGGCGTTTGTATGGATCGGCCACAGCATCTCGTGTACGGAGCACGGAGGACGTGTATCGGCCAGTCCAGCGGCGTCGAAGCCCCCTCGGGCCCTGGCCGGAAACCCCCCTGTCAGGCTACTGCTTGCGTTATGGAGCTGCTGTTGTCAAGTGGAAACACTAGCGTCCCGTTCCTGCATCAGCGGTCGTCCTGTCGAAAATGCTCGTATTGTACCTGGCTAGCGCTGGACACGACTGTCGCGGGCCGCGATTCGAGGGGGTGAGGAAAGCTCTCAGTGTACGAGGGCTCGCGTGTGTGCAAGTGAAAATGGAGTTCTGCGTTGGCTGTTGGCCTGCAACCGAAGTCAAGGGCAGCGGAGCCGTCTCGTTGGTTGTTCATCCGACGTCGCGCAGCCCCTGCGTACCAATGAGGCTCTCCCGACCAGGAACCGCCCGCTTCATCGGCGCCTCTTCATCGTCCGATACTCGCACCCGATGCGGTCACGGACTTTGTCCCTCCATTCCTTCGCAGGCTTCTAATGTGCGATTCATCTCGACTCCTTACTCGCACTCGTACTTGCGCCGCACGACATACAGGGGCCGGGACAGCACCTTTCTGGCGTCGTTGTGCGTCAGGCATCCTCCGAGACAGGCATCGGCCTGGGACAAGACAGGAAGCTAAACAAAGCCCATCCCCGCACTCATGTGCTCCATATGGCCCGACTCTTCGATTGATCCCGCCCTCGAATCAAGGGAACAACGGAAAGAAGTTTCCAGTCCTCCTCCCATGACACAACCGGGACCCCCCTTGCTAACCGTTTGCGTTCCCGGGGGCTTTGTCGGCGCTCCCGTCGCCAGGCTTCATGAACCTCTGGCAACCAGCCCATGCCGTGAGATTCCTTTAATTTCATGTTGTGGTTACCATTTCTGGCATTGATGGCGCACAGTTCGTCCGATGGACCGTGGTAAGTAGACGCGTACGTCGAAATAGAGTGCTACCGGACCCGATTTCCCTGTCCCACTCCCATGATTCGGTGTTCGGGTAAGGCTCTCATTACTCGTTCGACCGATTCCAAGCATGGTGGTCAACGGTTCGACGCTCCTCAAAGCCGACGCAGATCACCACGAGTGCGGCACGGGGCCATCAACTCATGACAGACCCATCCCCCGCCCGCTGTCCTGCATGGCACTTTCGTCTCGTTCCTGGCCACGATGTGGGGACAAGGGATGAGTCTTCTACTCGTAAATGTGAGAACCCGGTTCCTGGACGCTTTTCTTCGCCCATGTTCTTTTTTTGCCTTCGGTCTTGGTGATGGAGGCATGACAGCCCTAGGTGGCTGATGAGGAGGGAACTCAGCCGCCATTGTGCTTGTCCCTTGCCCTGTCAGGTGCCTTGGCATCATGCTGTTCATCTGAAATTGTGTAACACCGCAAAGTTGCATCCATGGAGAAACTGAAATGAAGTCCTGGCTTGCCCATGGTTCGCCATAGTCCACATCATCTCACATATACGAGTGGATGCTTAGTACGTGATTGTCCACTTTTAAGTTTACCTCGCGAAGAGTAGGCAAATTATCAGAGAGAAGCTTCTAGGTCATTCTTCAAGTAAAAGAATGTCATGTGTTATTTGACTGCTGGACATCTATCCAAGGACGCACAATGTAAAACGTATTTGAGGCGGGGCAAGTTGAAAGGAAGCGGAAAGCTACGCCGCCACACATCATGACTTGGATTGTCTCGACAGTACATCCAAGGCTACCCTAAGAAACCTGAAAAGGGAATGAGATCATTCGGGGAGGTTGTATCGAGTGAGAGGGGTGCCAATCTGTGTAGGTTGCGCGCACGCCCGGGTACAGGGTAGGTCGAAACGCAGCGTCACAACTACACACAAGCTCCCATGAAACGTACGGCACAGCAACCTTGCTTGTCAAGTCATTCATCATTCACATATAAACGCCATGCGCTTACCCCAGGAACAAAGCTGCCCGACTGCGAGTGCCCTCGCCTAACCGATCTCGCCCATCGACCTCCCCGCCCATCACGGCTGATAGAAGACCTCCTCCATCGGCCGCCACCAGCTGGGCTCGCCCGCCGCGGAGCTCGTCGCGCCCTCGACCAGGCTCTCCTGGAAGCCGTCCGTCATCTTCCACCACTCGCGCACCTTGGGGTTTTCCGCCATGCGCTGCATGTCCCCCGCGAAGTCATACCCGAGGTACTTGAAGGACCCGAAGAGCAGGCCCGTCTTATCGTCGTACCAGATGCTGTCTGGAACCTCATCGCATTAGCCGTGGTGATTCCTCATGAGCTCCCGATGGCGAGGTGAGATGAGAGCCTGCGTCGTGACATCGCAAGGTGGGCCCCGGGGATGGGAGCCGCGTGTGGTTCCTCACTTACAGTCTTCCATGTTGCAGTCCTTGATCTGCTTGGCCACCTCGGGCCAGATCTTGGCGTGACACGCCTTGTACGCGTCCACGCACTCGGGCTTCAGCTTTATGACCTGCCCAAACCGCCGCCCGGGGTTCTTCCTCCTCGGCGGCGGCTGCGCGCCCTCGACGCCCGGTGGCGACTTGAGCGGCTCCGTCGGGGACTGCGGCTTCCACATCGTCACAAAAAGCCGTCGGGTGGTTCTTGTCGCGTGCCCGATGCTCTGCGCTCGTCACCGCGTCTGCCTCTCTCGTGAATCCGCAGACAGGCAAATGCCAGCGGGTTGCAAGGCGATGAGAGAGGTTGCAGATTCAAAGTTTAAGAACGGATGACGGCTTGAGACCGACCACGGCAAGCCGTCGGGCTTACTATAATAGATCCTTCGCCCCCAGCCTCGCGCTCGCTCGGAAAGGGAGGGAGGGGGCGGCAACCCAAACCACGAAGCGCAAGGGCCCTATCAGAAACCACGAGAGACCCCGCATGAGCTTGCTTTGTCGACGGTCCTGCGCGCCTGCGTGCCTGCTGGGAACAACCAACGGCTTCGTCGCTTACCAAGGTCGCGAGACATTGGGGCTGCTCTGTGTTACTCCGCGCTACGAATAGGCGGCGGGTGGGGAAAACGTGGCTGCTTGCTGCTTCGCACACCTAGGAAATATTACGATATGCTATCGGTGGGCCGAAGTGACAAGACCCGACGGCTTATTCGGCTGCATGGGCTGTCGTAGCGTTGTCATTGCTGCGCATCTCACGGCCGTAGTCACTGTAGGCTGTCACTCACGGTTTCAACGGCGCGGTCAGGAAGCCCAGCGGCCTGGATATGCGTCGCGACATGGAGACTGAATAGTCAAGCTTGCAAAAAGGGAATGTTTGCTATTGCTATAGCTCATGGATTATTAGATATATGACAGAAGAAACGCTGAAAACAATGCGGCAATCGCCAAAGAGAGAGGGATGGCGCGCCGCCAAGGACTGGCCCGTAAGCAATATAGATCCACTCTTGCCCTTCCATCTGTCCCCAAAACGCCCGAAATTCCAACCTGCCATTATGTATACATTTGGGGTATTTTCAATTTTGACTCCAAGCCGCAGCGTCCCATCCCGTTTCCAAGGCGCTGAAAACAATTACAACAACAATATCGTCGACTGGCCAGTAGGGCTAATTTCTGGGTTCGTCGTCCCGATATCGCGGTGGCGGCTCCTCGGGGTTCTCGTCCGCCTCCATGAGGCCGACCTTCTCTACATCGATAACTTGGTGGCCGGGTTGCTGCCTCATGCGGCAGCAGCGGGCACCTCGGCTGCACTTGACTCCAGCGAGACGAGCTAAGCTGAACAGGATGCTGTAGATGAGCAAAGCAAGCCTGTCATTCTGTCAGTCGGCGAACATGCGGACTTTGATCTGGGGAGCTAGGACGTACACTGCGAGGAGAACACCGGCGGCGATGCCCGTTAGGATGGGCAAGATGATGTACGAGGCAGTATTCGTTAGCAGCCTGCGCCAGTCGTGATCGTGAGGCCTCATGGCCTCGTGGACCGGGCTCCCGCCATGGTGGCCCTTGTGGCCATAGCGGTGACCTTTGAAGTGCCTGTGACGGCCGCAACCCTTGCCCTCGAACGGCTTGAGGGCCTTGAGGGCTTTGAGCGCGTCTCCGGCCAAGCCTGTGGCCTTGCACCACATGGAGCGGCAACCCGCGGCGTCGGCATCCCTAAGCGCGATGTTTCCGATGATGATGTCCTCAGTCGCCGCCTTGACCAGGCGAACCCGGATGGTGGGGATATTTTCCACAAAACGATTGCCAACCTCGATGACCCTCAGTTCGAGGTCGACGAGCTGCATGTGCTGCTCCTGATCCATGGCCGCAGGCTGGACAGCCAGGCTGTAGCCCAGCCTCTGCTCCTTCTCCTTGCCATCGCTTTTGCTGACGATGGCCGTGAGGTCGCTGTTCCAGGGATCGGCGTGGGGGTAGAGCTCAAAGCCGTTGAGCATGAGCTTAGACCCGTTGGCCACGTCAAAGTCCAGCCTCAAACGGCTGTCCTTGCCCTTGCATTGCGCGCAAGGAACGCTCAGGGTCTGGCGGAAGGCGGTCGGGGGCAGGGCAAACGTCTCGGCGTGGATGGGCAGCGCCTTGAAGATGTCCTCGTCGGCCGCGGATATCTCAGGCGTGATGACGAAGGCAGCAGCCGCGGCTGCGAAGGCGAGCGGCTTGAACAGCATGGTGGCGGTCGCGGCGCACTCGATCAGGCGGGCGCAGCTGGTGACGGGCACGTAGCAGATGGCAGACGTCGTTCGGTTGATGAAGATGATGCTGGTACGGTATTGAGGGGCGAGGAATGAGAGTCAAAGACAAACAAGGCGAGGAGGAGCGGAGGCATTGGAAGATGTACTCGCGAGTTCGCCGCCCTGCTCAGCCCCAACCATGTACTGCTGCATTCGTAGGCTGCCGCCTTTCCCCGGAAGCCGCGGTGGCGCCTCTGAGCCGCAGACCCGCAGCGGATCCACAATACCCATCGAACCTGACACCTGATTTGGCTCAGGCGATACGAAGAGGCTCCGTGCAAGTACCCTTGCTAGCGCAGCTCCGCACCCGGCAGGTACCGAATCGACAGCGTCATCCGCACCAATTAATCCGCATTGGTGGAATCATGCACAACTCCTGACGGGCGCGTCGCCCGCTCGCCGCGCCGCACGGGCAATTCATGGAAAATTATCGTCCGACCAACACGTCGCCCGCGCAATAAAATTATCTGTCCAAGGCAATTTTGCAACCCGTATGCATTCTCTTCGCCCGCCATTCCGTGAGCTCGCCCAAGCCTCTGACGCTGTCGTGCAACTGTTCCACCCCCCTCTTACACACAACTTGCAAACCGGCGTCCTGTCCTCAAAGCAGCATGGCCTTTAACTTGTCAACAGCCTTGCCCCAACCCGAACGTGCATCACCACCTTCTACTGCGCGGTTGGGAATGCCCGCTGCCAGAGCCGTCACGTTTTGGTGTCGGTGAACTGGTGAGTCTCCGCCCCAAGGGTAGTTGGCGTTGTCGGGCAGCTTTGTCTTCTCCGCCGGTTGGTCCGTCGCCGAGTCTGGACTGATCGATCCCTGTGACACTGACAAAGGTTTGCTCCACGTGAAAGAAGTCTGGAACGTCGTCGGAATGCCATGTGTATCTGGGACTGTATTATAGCCTGTCAGCGCTTATGCACCTGCCAAAGTACCCTGAAAATCTGGACCTACCCGCCGATGAGTTTGAGATGGTTGAAGACATGTGGCTCGAACCTGTGGAGCTCACGTGTCCGCCAACGGAAGTCGTCGTCCTAGCCGAGGCCGATAGGCCCGGGCACTTTGTCGATGCGTCCACGACTATGGTACAAGTCGTCGCATCTGTACTCCGATCCGGATCTGCGGGAAGGTCTGTCACGGAGCGAGTGCAGGTTGTATCGGTAGCGGATGTGCTGAAGGACATGCCGATGCTTCTGCTATTGCTCGACGCGGCCATTCCTGAGCCCGAAGCCGTTGAACTGCGGAACCCCGAAGGGCTCCCTGTTCTTGTTGTTTGAGCCCCACTGGGCCGAGATATTGCTGCTGAGATCTGCCAGCTTTGCGACTTCCATGTCCGCGACGCGGTCGGCCGGGCTCCACTTCCCCATGCTGATGTGGAACTGTTGGCCTTAGATGGGCCGCCGCCTGAAGCAGATGTCGCATTCGTGCTCATAGTGAAAATTACTGTGGCTCGCACTCGAGATGTCAAGATGACCTTTGTCAATGTATGTGTGGTCGTGTTGGCCGCGGCGGACGAATGCATTGTTGCAGATGCTGCCCTTGTGGTATTCGTCCACGAGGGTAAGCTCGTCTGGCCAGATGAGTTGAAGCTCGTTGTGGTTGCGCTTGACTGTCCTGTTCCCGTTGGCCAAGTGCTGTGCTCCCTCGCTGACGATATGGCTTTGGAACCAGCGGATCGGTTACTGGACAAAGCTGTGTTGCTCCATCGGGTCGAAGCGCCCGGACTTTGCGTAGGGAACGACGTGTAAGGCTTCGTGAGAGTCACCTTGATTGTCGACTTGTTCCATGAAGTTGTGAAACCAGAGCTATACGTTGCTCTCGAACTGACATGCCTCGTCAGAGTTGCCTTTGTCGCCGGGCTGTAGGCAGTCACGGTCGGGAGCGTCGACCATGCCGATGTTCCAGCTGTTGTAAACTTTGGCGCTCGTGTGCCCGAAGAAGTGGACAAATTTCCGCTTATCGACGGCAACATGGTCGAGTTGGACGTCACAGGCAATCCCCAAGAGCTCTTCTGCGGAGGCATTGTAAAGCTGTGTCTTCGTCGAGATGAGACTCTCATTGTTACGTTGGACGGTGATGGGTGCGAGATTCTCGTATTCGAAGGTCTAGCCGACAGCTTGTAGGTCCCTGTCGCATTCTTTGTAGAGTTGGATCTTGTTACATAAGGGGGAGTCCCGGAGACAGACGCTGTTACGGAAATCGAGTTGGTACTCAATGATATGCGTGCGCGAGTTTGTGTAAAATATGCCCCAGAAGAGGAGAAGAAAGTGGATGAGGAATCTGTGATGGAAACGACTTTTGTCGTGGTTGCGTTGAACGAGTTGTGGCGACTGTCGCTGGACACCCCAGCCCATGTTGCAGTCGTAGCTGCACCCAGGATGCTTGAGTTATTTGTCAGGGCCGTCCAGGATGCTGAACTTGAATTGAGATATGGAGGCGAGCTAGCAACAGCAACACTTGACAGAGAGGTGGCCGAAGCAGGCCTGGAGCTGCTTGTCTGGGACGGCGACCCAAAGCTGCCGGAGTGCCCAGTTTCGCTCGTTGCGGAATTACTCCAAGGACCTTCTGAACTTGCGGTTGACGGGGATTCTGCGGTCGATTCAAGAGAAAAGTGAAATGGAGAAAAGCGAGTGCTAGGGCTCAAGCTCACGGAAAGTGAGCTGGTGACATTTGAGGAAGAGATATTTGGGTGAGCTGTGTGCGAGGACGCCGAAAGCACTGGCGAGACTGCTGAAACATAGGTAGTTGATGAAGTTTTTGGAAGTGAGCCCGGCGCTGAAGGCATAGAACCACTTCTTATGGCTGCGGATGTTGCCGGCGGATGCAGGTCGGAGGGCGGGATCGATGTTGGCACAGTCGAGCCTTGAGTTGTTGTAAAGCGAGCTTCTGTCGCCGAAGCATTTGTAGGCGCAGAAAATGTCAATGACGTGTGAATACCGCTTTGAGGCAGAGCCGAGTCTTCAAATGACGCGAGGGAACTTGTGGAAGGTAATGTCCCACTCCCCATGGGCGAGGAGGATGACATTGGCATCGACCCTACGGAACCGTTTCCAGTAACAGTGGACGATTCAGGTTCCATCCGGTGGCTGGTCCTCCCTGAAGCAGACACGGAGGATGATGCTGAGCTTACTGGGTACGTTGTATGTGCCATCACAGAAGTAGATCGCGATGGCACTGTAACGTGCATACTCGGTGTTGGCGCGCTAGGCTGCGACCCGGCTGTGACCGTTTCATTTCCCGTCGTAATGCTGCTCAGCATAGTGTTCGGATGAGGTATACTGGCAGAGCCCGAAATGGTCAAAGACAGCAACGAGCTCAGTTCTGAGGTTGTGGAATCCGATGGCATACTTGAATCGGTGCCTGGTGTAGATGAAACACTGAAGAATAGCCTAGAAGAAACCAGAGCCGACGACAGCGTCCCGGATGTAGAGGTTGCCTGTGATGTCACAAATGTCACAAATGTGTAGTCTTCTCCCATGGATGTAGTCGAGATTGCCGAGCCAGCTGTCAACGATGGCGAGCTCAGTACGTTGGACTGTTTGTTCGTTGTTACTGAGAAGTCAGATGGCACGCCCGTCGTAGATGGCGAACCCAAGAAGCTGGACGGCCTATTTGTCTTCGTGGCCGACAACGGAGAAGACACTTCTGTCGCAAATGCCGATGAACTCAAACTTGCTGTTGTTCCCTTGTCAGTCTCTGTGGAGCCTTCAAATGGCGACGTGATGACAGATGTTCTTGTGCTTTCTGCTGTGAAACCTGGGCTAGCGGATTTTGCTGTGTTAAACCTGTCAGAAGTGGAAGAAATCCGAGAGGACGAGGAAGTTAAGGCGGATCCTGTGTATCCGGCTGAGGAGCTACTGATCGCGGATGTTTGTTGATCTAATCCCCCATGAGTCGTCGACATTTGGGATGGTACAGTCGTGATGACCGTGACGGGCGTGTCCGTGCTCTTAACTTCGGTGGAGGAGCTTTCACCTGTGAAGGACTTCATTGCACTTGATTCAGTAGAGATGGTCGACCCTATTTCAGAACTTCGCCAAGTCCAATCACCATCCGACGAGGTCGGATAGCGCAGAGAAGTTGCAGTTACAACAACCGTTTGGTAAGTCGTTTCATGAGGAGATGTAACTGGAACACTAGTCAGCTTGGACTAAACAAAACACATCGTCTGGACCTACAATATGCAGGAATTGATGCGGAGATAGGGCCCGGGTTCGAGGTGTCAATACCATAGGGGGAAGGGTTGCCCGAGTAGCTACTCGTCTCGCCATAATAGCTTGGTGGTAAATGGCGAGCCTCGACTCGACCAGCGTCGTCATTGGACTGCCGCCGAGCGAAAAGCCGGGCAGTGACGCCATCAAGGCAAAAGTATACGAGGTATGCCGACAGGAAGCCGACAGAATACGTCGTCGGTCTCATGGTGGCAGAGAATTATCGAGCTGTCGAGGGAGCATCAGCATTATCGCTACTGGAGCGTCTGATCAACAATTTTTCATCACCTGCTCTCTATACATATAGTATTCAAATGTCTCCAAAGAGAAGAGAGAGCCAATCTGCCGTCCTGACAGATAAAAGCCAGCGCTTAACGAGCGAACGATTGGCTTCGTAAAGAAGAGAGTCTTCTAAAAGATGACGAGGATGGAGGTTGGCGACAAAGAGGTAATGACGCGCATGAGGAGGTAGAGACAGTGTATGCTGAGAAAGGGAGAGTCCAGAAGGGCAGAAGAGGAAGAGGAAGACGCGAGTTCGAGACCAGCGTGTGCGGGCTGGGTGGATGCCACGACTGCGTTGTCAAACGGAGCAGGAGCTCGGCGCCGCCGGCTCGAGGCAGCACCTGTGAGAGCATCGTTCCTACACGACCTACCGTCAGCTCTGCACAAGCACCTCGTCCTCTCGACTGGCACGTTTGCTGCGGTTCCATGGAGCCTCGCTCGCTACGACGAATCATCACGGAACGCTTCGTTAGTCTGCCGGCGCGGCGCTCTGCAGCTCAAACAGGCAGTTCTTCGGCGCATCCAGATCGTGGTACGGCATAGCCTCGCTGCTCCCTGATCGTTGTGCGGCCATTGCACACAAACCGGGAGCGCCAACATTGGTTATATCGGCTATGGTGGCCGAGAGCTCGTACCGCATGGCTCCTGGCGCAAACATCTCGGTTTTTTAGCCTCGGAGCATTTCGCTCGTCTGCGTCTCACTGTTGACGGTTCTCCCAAGCCCATGCGTCGTCTAACCTAATAGTTGCAGCTGCATATCCAGCAATTCGTCAAATCGCTTGAGGGGAGCCGTGAAATGCGCCAAGGCAAGGACCCATTGTCTAACTGGAAGCTACTACATCTTACCTCGGCTGGACGCCGCTGGACGCTGATGGGCAGCGACCGCAATTAATCCAGAAATGTGCAACAGTGAAGAACAAGCTTCGATGCATTCATCCACTACCTGCCAATATATCTTCACTGGCATATCTCATCACAATGCCGTCAAGTTGTACCCTCACCAAAGAAAACCTCAGAGACTCTCGCAGAGCAAGGCGCACGTTTGGGCGCTTGTGACACGAGTCGAGGCGCATGTCTTCTCGAACACGTTGTGTCGAGTCGTGCCACCAGTTCATTGTGGCTGTCAGCCCCGGTTGATCGCGTGTCAAAGAATCACTGCATATCAACGCAGGGTATGTCGAAATATACTTGAGCTGCGTCTGCATCGTCACCTGGAAAGACGTGCTGTCTTTCTGTTTCTTCAAATCGCAAGGCCTCAAATTCAACAATGTTATGATCCGATACCATGAAACCTTGCGTGCGATATTCAAGTTCCCGTAATATACAATAATGCAATTTTCTGGTCCTAAGATTGGCACACACAAGGTGCATATCTCAAGCGAGATGCGTAACATCTTGGGCAAAAGCTCGTCCCTCAAAGTAATAGATACAGCAACAACACGGTTGGACACCAGGCTTGCCACAGTTGCTCATATACCCCGTGTGCGCCTGCAAATTCTGGCTGGTCGGACCCAGTGTCAAGCTGTCTACTTGTCTCAATCGGCTGGCATCACAAGTGAGAAGACATTTTGAACTGGAGGACAGCTTCGCAATTCTGGATATGTCCCGGGGAGTTGGCGGCGCTGTCAGCTCGACGTGTCTGGTGCCGCCTAATTGGAGGTCACGAAATGGCGAGGAAGCACAGTTGTCTGGCGGAGCTGCATGGTGTTTTATTTGAGACGCCCTCTGGCTACTGGACACTGGAACCTGGGGTTGCCTCTTCTCGATGGCTTCACGCACTCGTGCCTTTACGACGGCGTCACAGTCGACCGGCTGCTATCCGATGACATTCTCTACGACGAGATATTTGACGAGGGCTCGCTGGATTGGCGAGTGGTGCGGGTGGTATCAGAGAGCGGAAGAACCAAGAGGCGAGCGCATGTAACAGAACCAGACAAATTGTGACGGATTTCCATTGAGGTTGAGTGGGACAGCCGTGTACTTGTAACGCCAGCGGGGCAGATGCCGCATCGGCTGTCCAAGACATCGGTTCCGATCTGCCGCCAGGCAAACGACATTGATCGTTTGGCAGAGTACAAAGCCGGCCCGAGCGCCCGTCGAGAGCCATCTATGTTGCTGCCCCCCCTGACACAATGGCTACCTCTCACGGATTAGGGATGTGAGATCTCTCAATCGACTTTCTTAGCCGCATTTCTCAGCGTCGGGGCAGTTTCGTCCGTCATCGACGTGTCGAGGGCCTCGATATCCGCAGCCCACAAGGCCGCGCCGACTATTCTAGTAAGCAATGCACCCATGTCATGAAACAAGCCGGAAGGGTCATACCGGTGTTTGTGTACGTGAAAAACATGGAAGCCAGAGGCACCATCTCGAGCAAGGTGGCGACTAGCCCAAAGCTGAACCGAGAGTTAGCCATGTCCAAGAACGGAGTGACGCAACGCCCAGGGGCCCATTGCGACCACAGTAGGGGTTCCGGGAGGGTTTAACGTACGCTGTGTACGGCCCGATATGCTTCTCGTGCCAAGCCGAGCGCTGGGACGACGACCACTTCTTGAGCTGATAGTACTGAAGCGATTGTCAGCAGTCGATGCCATGAGATGGAGACAGGGGAGATCTATCCTACACGTCCATGAACAAGTCGGCCACGGTTCCGCCCTGAAGTTTTCATTAGCATGCATTCCCAACGTGCGTGCGTGGGTAGAAGCCGATGCCTACCCTGGAGGAATATGAACATGACGGTGCCCACAACAGGGATAAAGTTCAGCGGCAGATACATCAGGTAGCGTACGATGGCCTTGGGCCCGAATCGCTCGAACGGGTTTTTGAGTATCTTCCCTAGCCGCTGCATCGGATCGCTGCCTGACTTGAGCTCGCGGCCTTCGCTGACCATGGCGTCCCGATTGCGAGACACTAGCGTGCCGTCGAAGGTGTCGAGCAGCGCGTCTTGTAGTATCCAGTTGCGTGAGATGATGTTGATGATGGTGGAACTCTCGTTGAGAACGAGCAGCACGGTGCTGAACACGGCGAGCGGGCCGTTGACGAAGATCAGCACGGCAAGCTGCGGGACGTAGGTGACGGCGAACATGCCGCCGATGACGCTGACGGAGAGGGTGACGTAGGGCCCGAGGCGGGACAAGAAGGGTTTCCACAGCGAGCGGTGCGAGAGGAAGTAGAAGATGCCCTGGATATCGTGTCAGCCTCGCGTCTTGCCAGCCATAGGAAGGGCGACGTGGAAAGGACCTTGATAGGGTAGAGATATGCCCGACTCTTAAGCGCATCCAATGCCACGGTCCTGGCCTTGCCGTAGTCCTCCTTGCTGGACCTCACGTTAGCATTTTCGCGAGTGCGCTGCGAGAGCGCGCAAGACAGGGCCTCTTACAGGACTTCTTGAGCTTTCTCGCCTACCGTGTTGACGACGCGGCCGCTCCTGGTCTTCCGGGTTGATGACCCGGTCGAATCGTCTGCCATGACTGCGAAGTCCTGTTGAGTAGTCGTATGAAGGTGGGAGAAGTTGAGATTCGGGAAAGAGAATTAATCGCGGTGAGTCTCAGCGTCGTCAATGAGTAGAGATGAGAAGCTTTGTGGGCGCGTGTCTACCCTCGAAGTCGCAAGCTTGGATGCTGGAATGTGCCCTGGCAGCTGTCATGTCGTCATAGGCCTAAGGTAGGTACCGGCCCCAGCCGCTGAAGCAAGCAGGGAGGCGGCCGCGGTGGCTTGACCGAGTGAATGTGGGGTAAGGCTGGCCGTCTCATCGCGATTGCAGCTGCCTCGGCCCCTACGAGTACTATCGGGTACTGTACGACTCATCGCCGAGAGCAGCCATAACGCAGCAGCCATAACGTGAGCAGCCATAACGCAGCAGGCCCGCCGCCCGCAATCAAGAAACGGAGATCTCAGGGATCGCGCACGATGCGATGCATCGCTTGTCTGGTCGAATCACGGCGGCTCGCAGCCATAAGCATCTTGACCTTCCCCCGTGGCTGACCACCCCGCACCATGCAGTACCCCTCACTCTTACAAGGGCCCTGAAAAAACCATCGCCTCCTAACAGATATAGTGCCTCCGGTGTGAGTCGTCGGCATAACATACGTCGAATACGACGGCTCCATCCGACTTGCAGCTCCCCGCTTGCATTTTCGAAAGACCCTTTGGAGTCACAGGATCCCGGTTGGCAATCGCCTAACGGCGGGTCACGTTGCTTGGCTCCTCACGGGCTGTCACTCAAATCGGGAGTTCTCCGTGCGATTGCTGACATGGCCTGGCTCTAATATCCCGGCGTCGACTCGCTATGAAATAGCAGCATCACCACCATCCTCTGCAGCGTCCAACGATACAGTCAAGCAGCAATGGCACAGCCTTACATCCCCAACACCATGCCGGCGCAGACTCTCAAGGCTGCGCCGGCTGACCTCTTGGAGTCCAGCCTCAACGAGCTGCTCGAGAAGATGCCGCCAAAGGACAAGTACACTGCGCCCGCCGACGATGAGTCCGCCGAAGACGAGTTCGGAGGGCTGGTCATGGGGCCCACTGGCGTCGCCTACCTCTTCCTGCAGATATCCGGCCGCCACCCGGACCTGCGGCTCCAGGGCCATGATGCACTGTACTGGGCCAAGAAGTACCTTGACGGCGAACGCGGGACGCTTGTCTTGGAGGACGACTGCTGTGGCATCCTGTCTGAGAAGCTCGCGTTCGACGCTGTACGCGCGAGCGTCTCCAAGGACAAGGACCGCGTACTCGCCCTGCTCGAGAGCATGCCCAAGCTCCTAGCCACAGAGAGCACGTTCCCCGATGAGATGATATATGGAAGAACCGGTGCCCTGTACATGCTCCGGATGGTGCGCCACTGGGTGCCAGACTGTGCGCACCTCGTCGAAGAGCCGATAGAGCAGCTCGCCCGACGGATTCTGGAGACGGACGACGACGGCAAGGGCAACTGGATGTGGAACGGGTCTCGATACTTTGGCGCCGCTCATGGCGATGTTGGCATCATCACCCAGCTTGTGCTCAGCGTGCCGTCCTTGGCTCCCAAGTTCCAAGACAAGCTCGAGGAGCTGTTGGATCTCCAGACGCCAGAGGGCAACTGGCAGAGCACGCCCATAGCCCAGGCGTCGGCCGACAGCGGTCCCGGCCGCGTACAGTTCTGCCACGGGGCCCCGGGCTATGCGTATGCACTCCGGTCGCTGAGGCCATACTATCCAGCTCTGCAGGATCGGATGGACAAGGCCATCGAGAAGGGATATGAGATTTCTTGGACAAACGGCCTGCTTACCAAGGAACCCAACCTCTGCCACGGCCTCTTTGGCAACGGACTGTGAGTTGAAAGCCCCCACGAGGCGCATGCAGCTTTGGACAAGGTCGCTTATTGATGACTCGATGCAGTTCCTTTCCCAAGGGCCCCAAGCGAGAACACTTCCTCGCGTTGGCAACGCCCGATGCCGTAGCAGACGCGAAGAAGCGGGATCCTTCGCTTTTCAAACCCTGCAACTACGGCTTCGACCTGTCGGTTCTCCTGAGCTACTGGCCCAGCGCGTCATGGGCGTGGTCGGTGTACGAAGACGACGTGCCGCGGATGATCTTCTTCAACGACATCTAACGCCGCTTATCGCCGCGACTATCGATCCAGCCGCCTCGGCCTTTTCCCTCATCGTCCGCGGTCCGATTATATGTGCCGCCGAAGATGCCTCGGATGCTGTGTGGGTCCTGGCCGGCCAGATCGAGCAGGCGATGGCCTCCTGTCGATGGTTGGCGTTGCGCCTGCCGATTTACGCGTATGTTGACGACGGTGGCTGGTTTCGCTCGAGCCTTGAAGTCTTCACCCTTGCTCTGCGTCAACTTTTGTAGATCGCCTAGGACGATGCAGGCAGATTGGTAGCACAGGTACTACTAACAGCGGCCCAATGCTTGGCCAACGTTTCCTCACGTCTGACAATTGAGGATCCATTGCTGTGTCGGAGAGTTGGAGCGGCTGAAATTTGGGTCACCAGGCCATCATCGGTGCTCTTGATGCTTGAAGTCTTTTCCGTGCGCCGGCCTTACATGCCGGGTCCTTCCAGAATGCCAAAGCCACGTAGCGGAGCTCGCAAAAGTGCTATCGAGACATGGCCTCTGATGAGGCTAGTGATGCATCAGGGGTATAGAAGAGAGAAGGGGACCGTCAAAGGCCGAGCTTGATATTGGATGATGTCACACGCCGTGGTGAGAAGCAAACGTGATGATCCGGGGATCGCATTGTTCGCGAAACCCGGGGCCTACCGGGGGGCATTGCGATGCACGGCAGCTTGAGCAAACACGAGCCTCGTGTCGATCTAGTACCAGCACAGCGGACATTGACGGCCGACTTCGCGCTTCCGCCAGGCCCCATAACGGTGACTCGGCCGATACTCCATCGCGCGAGCCCCTGTGACCAGCTCCGTGGTAGACGCGGACAGCGGGCCGTGGAGAAAGCCGAGCATCACGTCAGGCCGGTCACACCACGTTTTCCCCGTCCTCGTCCCCGCCCCACCTCGCACGCGACTCCATCGCAGGTTTTGTGCATACTGACCGGGCGAGGCAACGGGCTTCGTGTCCACATCACTTACGAGCCAAGCTCGGTGCGGCGCAACCTGCCGAGAGCGAGTGAAAGGGCTCGCCAAGGGGGAGCAGGAGGATACATGTAGGAGAGCAGCAGGGAGAAGGGGCGAATTCCAACGGCGTCCAGGAGTGTGTCTGCGTGAGCTACGAGGAAGAATCGGAAAAGAAGAGAATCATGATCGAATGTCCGTACCAGATAGCGGGACAAGAGCAGCGACGCGACTAAGACGAGGAGCAATGCGAGCCGAAGGAAGCCCGAAGCACAATTACTGATTCCCTGGCGCAGCATCGATCGCACTGACAGGGACAGGGCCCGGGCCAAAGTTGGGAATCGGAGTTAAGCGCAGCAGCCCGCAGGCCGTGATCAAGGCGCGAAGCTTTGCCAAATCCCGCCGTCCATCTCGATCAGGACCAGTCACGAGATGGCGACAATCAAACGGGCGGCTGACCTGTCGTGTCGGGATCTCAATTAAGCGGGGCCCAGAGGGGTGGGCGCCCTGCCCGCGACAAATATGGGGCCCTGGGTCGCCGACTGCTCGGTGAGTGGTGGACCGGGCGCGAGCCCAGGGAGATGCCGGTCGGCGTCCGAAACGCCGTGTGTGCGCGAGGCCTGACGTCGTGGAACCCGCAGGACCCTGATTTGGGCCGGGCTTCTACGGGTATCGGGAGAACGTGGATGGATCAGGCATCACGGGAGGGGGAGGGGCGAGGGGCGGAGAGGAAGGGGGGTGTGATATGACCAGACGACTCCTCCATTGCATGAACAAATTGTCGTTATTTCCCGTGCATGGCATGGCAGCGATGGATGGCTCACAGTGACGAGGGACCCGGGACGGCTGTCCCCAATTGACCAACCGCGCTCGGGCCCGTCGACGGACATTCGGGCGCAGAGCCAGTCGGCCATCGGCCGCACAAAATGACTGGCTTCGGCACCGAGTCGGCCCTCCTGCAGCAGAGAGATGTGTTGCGCGAACCACGGGTGCCCGATCTGGACGGGGGCATGCGGGCGTGGGCTTCTAGAAGGCCGCAAGGAAGCTCCGCGGCGCGGCCCCCCGGCAAATGCGTCTCGGGAGGAGTAGCCGGCAGATGGAGACGCGCCGCGCGCCCAGACGCCGCACCACCAACAAATGGAAGCTTCGTCGACGGTTCCATCGAAATCGAAATCGGGGCGGAAATCCAGGGGTGGTGTGGTGTGCGTGCTTTGCGTTGACGCAATCCCTGCCCTGCTGTCGTCGTCTCCAAGGGCGCTCCGTCCGTCACATCAAATCCATAATTACTCGTACTCGTACGAGAGCGGGCGCCATCGGAGTCGTAGATACGGGGGGGCCGGCCGGCAACCTGCTCGTCCTCGCGCTTGAGGCCCGATTCCCGGATTATCATGGCACTCCCCTCGCAGCTAATGACGCGCCATCCATCAATCTCGTCAGTTGCGTGAAATGGAGTTTCGGTCGTCCGGAAATGTGGAGCACGACCGCGATGGGCCGAGGCTTCGGGGTGGGGCCGTCTGCCACATTTTTCCCAAGTCCACGGACTTTGGGACTCGGGGCGGTGGAGCAGCCCTGAGTCGCTTTCTGCTTGGAGCCGACGAGGGAGGGACATTAAATTTTCAAAAATGGTCATGCATCGATCGGAACACCACCGGGTCTGCGCATCACCAATGATGACGGGCTGAAGCCGGCGGGTAGATGCCTACTCCAGTTAAGCTCAAGCTTCCATCGACCCGGTCGAGTAAGGCAACTTCCAGGCGCGTCAGGCGGTAGGCTCCGGTGAGGCTCGGATGTATGTCGGCAACGGGGCTGGATACCGCGATGCGGACAGATGGATGCGTGCACGAGAATGTTAGCGGATGGGCGTATTGCCGCGAGAAGCTGGCTGATGACCAAGCACAGCTCGAGCGCATATTGTCGCCAGCGTCTCGACGACGACGACTAAGCATCAGCCTTGCTGCTCGTGGTGCGTGGCCGTACCTGTTATTCCCGTCCGGGGCACTGGCAATTCCCGTCGACGGGACTGCCCAGTGCCCACACGGCAGCGCTGCCGATCAAGGGTTCCCAGCGCCATTTGGTGTGGTCAATTATTAATCAGCGCCACGGACCTCGCACCCGTCACCCACACCCCTCCCACCCCCCCCTTCACCGCGCGCCTTTGCAGCAACGACACCACGATTCAGGAGCGTCGATGAGCTACCAGAGCCCTGACAGCTCCTGGCCACGGGCAAAAAGCACGCAGACGCTCACGCTCACGCGCGCGCGCTCGCACGCCGCAGGCGCCCGCACGACCGCATACAAGTGCACACCCTGACACCGCTCACCGACTGTGTGAGGTGAGATTGACCAGCAAAGGGGCCCCGTAAGGGCGCCAGTTGGTGCTGACCTGCTGATGACGCCCTCGACGCCCATTGGTGTACGGCTCTTGGGTGTTTGAGAGGCCAGCAACTGGGTTGACTCCGGCGCTCAAACGAGGAATCCAGGCCGTACTCGTGCTCGAAGGCTCCCCGCAACTCGGATAGCCTGTAGCTTATCGGCGGCGAATGTCTCCGAGTGCGAGGGCGAGGAGCGTGCCCACCCTGACATAAAGTTTGGTCCGTGGCTTGTGCCGCCCCTTGGGACCTTGGGTTCCAGCCTGCTATCGACCTCTGACGAGCTCTGGATTGCCCAGGTGCATCGAGACTTGAACCTCGTGCGCACGCGTGGCGCCAACATCAGGCCTTGCCCCGTGTGTGATCGCAGAGGACCGTCACGTCTGATTGATGATGCGTTCCTCGTTGGACGGTCGCCAGACGCTGATTGCGGCGTTGGTTGTTGTCTCCGAGAGCCTTGGTGGACGCTCCGCGGACTTCGGTCGGAGTCGGCCCTTGGAAATCTCCGGGTTCCACCAACCATGATGTGTCACTTCGCCGGGGCGAGGGTCGCGTTGCAGGGCGCGGCCGCAGGGGCCCGGGGCAATGGACAGCGACGGGAGCACTTCGCGTCCGACTCTATTCGTGGACAGTGGAGGCTCGGCCGAGGGTGGAGGGAACAAAGCAGGGCGTCGGCTGCGATACAGTGAAGCTCGCATGCAACCACAACGCTCCCCTAGGCAGTACAGTACGAGCATTCCGTACGCCAACATGCTCGCAGCCCGTCAACTGTATCCTGCGCGTTTCCCCACCACGCTCCCCTTTCCCTCTTGAGCCAAGCTGAGGCTGAGGTCCAGGCCAAAGTCTCAGTGCGCTGATGCCTCTACGAGGGAGACGAACAGGGTTTGGGGCTGAGAGGTGCGGCGCTACCGCCGGCGGGCTGCCCTCCCACGCCTCACTGCAGCCTGTGAGCTTAACAGTCGTGGCTGGGGGCTCGGCCGCGACGCCTGAAGCGATGGCGCAAACAAAAAGAGCTTCGAAACCTCCAGCAGCCATGTGGATTCGTTTCGTGCCGAGCTGTGCCGTCGGAGGGCTGCTCCCTTAGGCCATTAGGCTCACCGTCCCGCCGGCAAGGACGACGTTTGACGGGGATGCGAAGACGAGGCACCAAAGCGGACTGGCGGCGCTGCGAGACGCCGCCAGCGCCGCATCAGCAGCAGCAACGGCCGCGAAAAGCCAAAAACTGTAAGCCCTGTAATCGAGCAGTCTACGGAGCAGCAGACGATCTCGAGACTTCCCCCCCAGAGAGCTGCATCGGCGACGGTCCGTACTGGGGAATCCGTCCTGGGGGTGTGCCCTTGGGGCGCGGGGCTTTGGAATCCGTCGAAGGAAGTAATTGTCATGCCTTATTCCGCCTTTACAAAGCAACCTCGAAAGGGCGGCCCCCCGGCGCCGCTGATGGCCAGACAGATGCGCCACGGCGGCGCCAAGCCGTCCTAGCCTGAGGGCCGGCCAGACGGGCTATCTGTCATCACGCTGGGTGACTGGCGGAGCATGTTCCGTTATGCTTCCCTGTGAGGGCTGCTTCGCATCGACGCTGGCCGTGCTGAGCCCTTCTGAACGGCCTGCGTGCCCGCGAGTCCTCGCAGGCCGTGGGACGGGTGCAGTCACGCACTGTCGAGCCAGGGGGGTCGACTTACAACGTACGGTGCCTGCAGCATCTCCACCGGCGAAAGAGGGTGTCGGTCGATGATGAGGACACGGGCACAGTACTGCGTAGAGACGGAGAGAAAAGAAGTAGGCCGGGCAGGCACGAGTATTTCGCACAGGAATCTCGCCCACCATCTGGCCGTGCGCCAACCACCACGCTGCCTGGCCTGGGCGGTCCTCGGGCGGCCACCGGGAGCATCGCCGACAACCTGCCCCGAAGTACCAGCTGGGCAAAATGCCGACGCTGGCATCAGCAGACTCGTCCCCAAGAAGAAGCGCCCGGTAGCCGCAGTAACCTCGACCCCGAGGGCCGTCGTTGCGCTCTTTCTTTTCATCGTCGCCCACAATTAAGAAAAAGAGCCGTGTGCGCGCAGGGAAGCCTCCGCTGTATAAGCGGACCGGCCACCAAGCATCCGCGCAGCCAGGGGTCTGTGGCCGGTGCCGAGCGCCCAAGTCCGCGCCGCGCGGCGGAGTTTACAGCAGTGCTCCAGCGCCCTTCTGGGCGGGCTCTTGCTGCTGGCCGCTGGCGTGGTTCCCGGACTGGAAGCCATCTGCGGGCTCCACCACCCATCACCAACGCCCACCCGACGCGAGCCCCCACCCCTGTCGCCCTCGCCTCTTCGGAATTAAAGAGCGTGCCGACCGGCTGCGTCCACGCCCCCGGCCACCCCCCTCCCCGTCATCATGATGGGCACCTCCCACGCAAACCCAGTCCACTCCAGCCCTGCAAAGCCAGCGGCTGCCCGCAACCGGCAGCCAAACATTCATAAAGGCGCCCATTCTCACTAATCGCGTGGATGCTGTGACCAGGCCCCATTCTCACGTTGCTGTGCAAAGCCTATTCCTACATGCCTTTTCATTATTAAGCCTGACCCCTTGAGTCATTACACCCCTCCCCCCCGGGCTCGACATCTTCGCCTGCTTTATATATACGGCCCTGGCCAGCTGCACATATCCTCACCTCGCCGTACCACGCTTTTTGGCATCTTGATATCGTCTGAGTGACGACATCCCCCCTTGGCGGCACATATATATACATATATATATACCGGCTTCGCGTATACAGATATACGCACCCACCTACAGCTCTCATACCCACATTCACATACCTACACTCACCCACACACGCACTCACCCTCACCCACCGAACATACGCGCACACATACGCACGCTCGCACGCAGACACGCACAGTATGGTGTCATCACATAGCTTACCGTCGCCACCGGCCGACGAACACAAGTCCGGACTGCAAAGAAAGGGCACCTCGTCAAGTAGCAAGTCAGCCAAGTCGGCCAACCGAATCACCAAGCGCGCCAGCTCGAGCACCGCCGCCGCCGCACATCACCACGACCACATGACGCAAGGAGCGGGCATGGACGGTCGACACAAGCGGGTCTGGAAGGCCTGCGAGAGGTGTAGGATGAAGAAGACCAAGGTGAGCTCCGGCGACTTGGTCGTTGCTCCTTTCGAGCAGCCACTGACGTGTGTCACAGTGTGATGGCGAGTTCCCGTGTAAGCGGTGTAAGGACGACGGCATGGTCTGCACGGCCGGCGTCCGCAAGAAGGTCGAGTACAAGCAGCTGCCCAAGGGGTACGTCGATTCTCAGCTCTCAATGCTCACTCTCAACTCGCCTCGATGACTAACCTGGCTCGACGTGTAGCTACGCCGAGGTGCTGGAGCACACGCAGTTCGCCCTCATCGCCACCGTGGTCAAGCTCTACTCCATGGTCCGCAACTCGCAGCCCTGGGACCTGGGCGAGCCCGAGCTCAACGACCGCGGGCAGCCCGTGATCCACAACATCGCGCAGAAGCTGGGCTGCATCCGCCCCAACAGCGACATCGACCTCCCCGTCCACTCCGTCTTCCCCGAGGACGAGGCCGGCATGGCCGAGCTGGCGCGCCAGCTCGAGGAGCAGCAGGCCCTCGAGGGCGAGCCGCAGGGCAGCGGCAGCAGCAGCAGCAGCCACAAGGAGACGACGAGCAACCGGGGCGACAACGACTCGACCATCTACGGCCGCGCCGACCGCGCCTCCTCGTCCGAGCTCGACCACTCCGACAGCGAGCCCGACTACCGACGGCTGCCGCAGTCGCTGGACTACCGCCGGCAGGCCTTTGGCTCGGGCAACTCGCTGACGCTGTCGCCGCAGAGCTTCACGGGCACCACCGTCAGCACCGACTTTGAGTTCAGCCCGACGGCCCAGGAGCTCGACACGGCCGGCCTCTTCGCCTCGCAGTCGCCGCAGCTGGGCAACTTCCCCGCGTGGGCCATGGCCAAGCCGCCCAACGACGTTGCCATGCACTACCTGCAGCAGGCCGGCATCCACAACCCCGACATGCTCAACCAGGGCCTCCTCGACGCCTCGTTCAGCACCATCAAGCCGGACATCCTGTCGTGTCCCAACCCGGACGTCATGATGGGCATGGGCGACCCCATGATATACTCTGGATTCGATGGCGAGTCGATGCGACTGTGAGAACACCCACACAGACACACGCACACCTACAACCACATACGACTGTACATAGACGCGAGGCTGTTTACTCTTCTACACTTCTCCTGCGGGGGCACTTGTACATGGAACGAGGCTTTCTACGCGGGGCGGATTGCATGAACTGAACGACCGAATCACGGGACGCGGGATGGCGCACGGCGTTGTTGGTTTGTCTTTTTTTCGGTCTCTCGGACCAGGCGTTACAAAACGGCGGGGAGCAACGCATAGAACGGGATACGCATAACCAAGGGAGGGGGCATTTGCAACTGCGAGGCCATGGCGTCGGCCTGGCATCGAAGCGTCCTGTGAGGGAGGGGGGACTGGGTTAGACGCGACCAACAAGATCCCAATCAATCACCGTCTTAATCTGTACTAGTCTGTAGATGCTTGTGCAACGTGTGAACCTGTGTATCAGCGTAAGACCGGATGTATTCGTCCTGAGTGCATCCATTCGGACGTGATGTACTCTGCAAAGTGAGGCGCGGCTTGGTGGAGATGGACCCTGTGCGGCGCAGCCACATCCACCCGGGTCTCGAGATGCATCTACGACTATCACGCCGATGCACGTCACATACTCGTCAGGCAGCGTACAGGCCGGCGAAGGAGAAAAGCAAAAGTGCTCGCGGCGTGGTCGACGGACAGAGTAAGTATGGCCGAGACTACAGCCACAAAACCCAAGGGAGCGGTTCGTTTAGCGCATCCTCATCCTTCGCATCTCTGACCGCCAGCCCTTCGTCCCTTGAATACCTACCCTACCTGCGCAAGGAGCATCTACATCGCCGCAATATGTGCTCCGTACTGGCGCCGGCACTTGCAGCGTTGATCGTTCACGCCCCCCCTCCCTCATTTCGAGGCTGCATCCTGCTGCGGCCTTCTCGCTAGGCTCGGTGATTGTCGGCGCTGAACCATTGTCAACACGGGGAAACCACGACCAGGGCTTACGCACGTCGAGCACGGGCGACCGCGTACGGTGTAGTCCTACTTTCTGCGTTACTTGGTGTGCGGCGCAGATGGCCGAGCTACACAAGGTACCCGATAAATACTGCGAACTATTACTGGTGGTCCGGCACGGCGAGCCGAAGGGATGCAGGCTGCGTTGTTTCTGCGAGCGCCGCCAACGCGCGGACCATGGTGAAACCAGCCCTGCGGAATTAATCGTGGGGTGAGCAGCACTCGTAATCCGCACGGGAACCAATGCGAGCGAAGACGAGCGGCGCGGGCTGCTTGCTGCTGCTGTGCGCAGCGGCGTCGGCACCGGCTTTCGGGCTCTTGCGACCCTCCGGGAAACGGTGGGGCCACCTCGGGGTGGAGCCCAGGGCGTGGATGCGCTTCGTCAAACTTGGCTTTCCAGCCACCACCACGGCGGGAGGCTTGTTGGCCAACGACCGCAACACGGTAGCCACGCAGCACATAGTACAACCTGGAAGTCGGAAAGAAAGAAAAAAAAAAAATTGTACAGCTAGATATCAGCACACCCAGCAGAAAAATTAGCGCTCAGGCCTGGT